>JALIZH010024013.1:0-48863 GCA_030522465.1 Rhipicephalus appendiculatus
CACCGCCTGAAGAAGGTGGGCGCGATGTATGTGATTCATGTGGTGTTCTCTGCGAGAAACAAGTTAAGCAGATTGTGTGGGGTGGTGGAAAGAAAGATGGAGGGTACTGCGCAGAAGTGGTTTGAGTGCAATGTCAAACACAGGGAAGCCTCTACAGATTGTGGTAAGCGAGTGATATATCCTGTTCCCCCTTTCCTGTGGCACCAGCTATATTGGTCAGACCGGCCGTTGTCTCAACCAAAGGCTGAATGATCATCGTCTTTCTATGAAAGGACAACCTTCATCTAACCTATCATTACATTGTCGTGAGTGAAATTGCAGCCCACATTTCCGAGGAACTAAGGTCATTGCGCGGTACAAGGAACGTATGACCCGTGAGCTTGTTGAATCCTATTTTATTTTAAAAGCTGGGGATAGTTGTGTCGCCAAACCCTCCGTGGCATTGCATCAATCCGAGATTGGTTATCTTGATGCGCAAATGTAGGGTGCTTTGGTTTTTGTGCACGCACGTGTGGTTTTTTGTGTTTTTCTTGCTTTATAATCTTCGTGTTTTCAATAAAAATGTCAGTTGTTAGAATGCGCTTGTGCTGTTCTCGCCTCTCTTCGTCCACGTTTATCGCACATTTTTCTTCAAACGATATATGTGTTTAAAAAAGCCTGCCGTAGAGCGGAACTACGTATTAATTTTGACCGCCAAGAATCCTTTAACGAGGGCTTGCATTTATGTGCACGCTGCCCGTACGTGTAGATTCGAATGAGGGTCGGAGGGATGTGTGGTTGTATAAACTTTGTAGATCGCGCTAACAGTATGTTCAGTTCAAATAAAATCGTAAATTTGCTAATTTTAAAGCTTTTAGCACATTTATAGTTAAGATTTTTTTACGCTTATTGTTTACTTTTCTCGTTCACGTTGATTTTATAGGTTTAATGAAGGTTTTAATGTAATCTTGCATACTTCTAGACCGGCGTCATATCTTGGTAATCTTCTATAGTAGGTAGCAGTAGATTCGTATAGACAAAGCAATTTAGTCTCCCTGCAACTGACGCAGCTATAATCGACAGCGTAGTAGAGAACAAGGTGCTGATTAGTTTCATGGAACCAATGTTAAATAATATTTCGTTTTTTGGTTATAAAGTTCACTTTAATTAGAAGACACTGTTGCGACGATTAATCTGTACGCTTCGTGATACCTGGGCCACGCTAGCCGCTGTAATCATTTGGAAGCGTACATATCTTTTCGTTTGAAGCAACGCAATTTAGTAGCATTTCATGCCGCATATTTCATGTCACTACATATTATAAGATTTTCGTGTGAGATCAATAATAATCAGTTCCACGGTAATGCATGACAAATTACACTGAAATCACTCGTCACGTCTCTTTTCCATAGGGTCTGCAGGCCATGTGAAAAACAGCGCAACCCACCCGGTGGACGACAAGCGCAAACTTTACTTTGTCTCAGACTTCCGGCATTTAGTAAAAAATCTGACGAATACTTTCGTCTCTAAAGGATACCTCACGCCATCAGGTTATGTTCACTCTGGCATAATTCAAGCTGCTTTTGATGCAGACCACAAAAACATAACGCTCAAGGTAATGCCACGAATTACTGCTGCCCACCTCAACCCAAATCAGTTCGAAAAAAAATGAAGGTTGACATTGCCTTTCAATTGTTCAGTGATGAGGTTATAAAAGGGACCTTTCTGCACAGACAGCACATTGAGTCCACGTGCAAAACAGTGCAACCAAAAGAGGACTTCATAAAATTGATCAATCGTCTTATACGAGTGATGACTTTGAGAATCAGCTGCAAAGCACTAAAGCCAGACAGCCCTGATACGCGTTTCCTTGAGATCTTTCTGGAATACATCGACAAGTGGGAAGAAAGTGCTAAACCGTCTGGAGGTAGTTTGTTGACACGTAGCACGGCTACTGGCTTAAGGGTAACCATTCAAAGCACTATTGATCTCCCTTCACTCGAAGTGTGGTTTCAAGTACCTTTAACTTCTAGATTAAGTCAGAATAAATTGGAAACTCTTTTTGGAATCCTAAGACAATCAGGCTGTAATGACCATCCGACAGTTTCGCAATTTTTAATTACAGTAAATTTGATGGCGTTCTGTAATCTCCCCAAGCCACCGAAAGGAAGAAACTGCACTCAGGATGTCGTGAAGGTGCATTTGAGCCCGACAGACGCCTCCGACGTATCAAGCACTTCCCTGTTAGATGCACTTCACGGCCTGTTTGAGCAGGGAAAGGTGGACGATGTAGAAGTAGCTATCTAGGCTGCCTCTGAGGGCGACCATGAGGGCTACAATGAAAAGAGAAGCAACAGCGCACTACTTTACTATGTTTCAGGCTATGTCGCCCGCAAGATAATAGCAAAGACTGTGTGTCCTGATTGCGCTAATAATCTTTGTGTTAATGGGGATGTGGCTCGTTCGAACGCGATTGTTTCCTTCACTGCTAAATTTGATAACGGTGGTCTTGTGTATCCTAGCCATGCTTTGTCAGAGGCAATTCAGCTCATAGAAGGAACATTCACATCGTATTTCAGGAAAAATGAGTTGCACGCGCATAGCCTACCTGTAGTTGTGAATGTTCTACATTCAGTGACCTTTCCTAAGCTTGGGTGACTTTTACACGAAAAGGGAACTGTCGTAGCTTTAGTGAAATTTTATGTAGTGTTCTGATTCTGGTTTTTGGTAAAAAACACAACAAAGAGAGAGACGGGCACAGAAAGCGAGCGAAACTGCTGAAACAACGCCGCTGCAAGTAGCTTAATTGAGTCTGTTTAGGACAGAAAAAGAGATGTTCATTTCTGCATAATCGATTTCTGCAAAAATAAATTATATAAAATTGAGACTTGGTGTTTCATTACTTCAGCACTACGTACAGAGAGCACTGACCTGGGTGCACATTATTTTGTGGCATTAGAATTAACATGCTTGTGTAAATGCGGAAAAAGCTTGGAGGACTTCGCCTTCGAGAGTAGAACGCGATAGCGTAATCGGTCCCCGTGCGCATCGTCTTCTCACTTGACAGCCTCGCGTTGGTTCTCTGTGTACGCCTGAACCGTGCCGTAAGGAAACGAACCACTGTGCGCGTAACATTGGCTGCTCCAAACTATCCTAAAATGCCTACTGCAAGTACAGTTGTTAAATGCCTACTGCGCCATAATTCTTCCATTTGCGAATCAGCGAATGGCCCACTGCGCGTCCGTAAGACCATAAGACAACACGCGAACCTACGCAGCTGCTCATTTTGTTGAAGCTTCTGCAGCTGATGATGATGAGAAAATTGAAGTTCTTCGTGCGAAGAATCCTCCCAGCTTTGAGTAATAGAAAAAGCGGCTTCTAGTAAATTTTGCAGGATAATGAAATTCAACCAATTCCGCGGTTTTCACCGTGGAATTTAGTTGACCTTCATTAAAGTTAACCTTTTTCCTCGGACGCCGCGTATTTATTTACAGGTATTTTTTCGGGGAACCGCCCGATATAGTGTACGGTGTTAAAGATAACTGTCCGGGCGTACGTTTGTAAGTGCAACGACGCTTTGCCCCTCAACCAGCGTTCCACAGCGCTAAGCAGGCCGGGAGGGAGAGCCCATCGGCGTCTCTCGCACGCGCGCGCGTTGGCTGGAGCGTTAGTAGGAGCACGGCCGCTGGATCAAAGCGCACGGTGCGCTTTGAACCGAGCGGCGTCTCCCCGTGCCACGGTGCCCCGTGCGCATTGATCCAGCGGCCGTGGTTGGAGACGACGCTCGGTAGCATAGCACGGTCTGCACGGTCCCTAGGCTATCGCCGTCTGCCGCACCGCAGACAGCCACCAGTGATGCCAACCCTAGGGATTTTCTGGGTACGTCAGGGATTTGGCGTTCTTTTGTTGATTTTAGGGATTTTTTGTAAGGTTCTGGGAATGTTGCATTATGCGGCCTAATGTGAAGTATTACTGAGTAATCACGCTTATTCAACTAGAAATGCTGTAAAAACGATAATTTTCGCTCTTTGCATTTTTTAATTTAAAACAGCGGTGGTGTACTGCTGCGCCGAGTGAAGGTGATCGTAGTTCTGTGAGGCGAGATGATCATATTCTGAATACTGGAGGAAATGAAATTTTGTCGTCGCAACATGTGCGTAGTTATCATAATGAGCACCCTGAGTGATTGCTGCTTTGTGGAACAAAGATAAATTTTGTCTCGGCAGAGAACAGCGCTTTGCGATAGGTGGCGTGACACTGGAAGTTGTTAAGGAATATATCTACTTAGGACAGGTAGTAACCGCGGAGCCGAACCATGAGAGTGAAATAACTAGAAGAATAAAGATGGGGTGGAGCACATTCGGCAAGCATTCTAAAATCATGAATAGTAGTCTACCAGTATCCCTCAAGAGGAAGGTATATAACAGCTGCATCTTACCGGTACTCACCTACGGAGCAGAAACCTGGAGGCTGACAAAGAGGGTTCAACTTAAATTGAGGACGACGCAGCGAGCGATGGAAAGGAAAATGATAGGTGTAACCTTAAGGGACAGGAAGAGAACAGAGTGGATCAGGGAACAAACGGGGGTTAAGGATGTCATAGTTGAAATCAAGAAGAAGAAATGGACTTGGGTCGGGCACGTAGCGTGTAGGCAGGATAACCGCTGGTCATTAAGGGCAACTGACTGGATTCCAAGAGGAGGCAAACGCGTGAGAGGGAGACAGAAAATTAGGCGAGCAGATGAGATTAAGAAGTTTGCAGGTATAAAGTGGCAGCAGAAAGCACAAGACTGTGTTGATTGGCGGAAAATGGGAGAGGCCTTTGCCCTGCAGTGGGCGCAGTCGGGCTGATGATGATGATGCATATGAAAAAGCGCCAAGTTGAGGCTCGCCGCGTGCCCTCACCATGCAAATTATTCGTATCCAGTAACTTCTGGACCAGGAGACTTGAGAAAGAGAGCGAAAGCAGGACTGACAATTGCACGAGTTGGTGCTGATTCTTTGTTAAGGAAACGGCTTGACGGAAAGAGACGAAGAGACTGTTAGTCTTTCCGTCACGTCGTTTTCATAAGAACGAAAATAGTGACAAAAATATTTGGTAAGCTGATCGAAAGTACACAAAATGGCTATCAGCGAGTAAAAATATAGACTTCAGAATGGCTGACAGTTGGGCTCGTTGGTGCACGAGAGAGGGCGCGGGCTTCGTCCCCCCTTCCGCTTGCGAAAACGGCAGCGACGCTCCGCGCTCCGCTTAGGCAGCCCATAAGCGGAGCGTGGGCCTCGCTCCGCTAAGCTGCTAGCGGAGCGTAAAAACGCCAAACTAAAACTCTCTGTTGTCAGTGCCTGCATCTGTGCGAATAGCAAATTGAAATTTTGCTGTTTTCTTATAATATGCTAGGCGAAATGTGTAGCGGCCTAACTGAGGGAAGGACTACAAGGGAGTTTTTGCCGCGCAGCGAAAATTCATGCGCAGTGGCGGCGCTGTCGTCGTTTTAGCAGTTGTTATACGCACCGTGTAGCGCTTCATGTGTTTGGACATATCAGGACTAGATTGCAGACGCGATGCGCGTCTCTCTCCTAGCGCGGCAGTGGCCCACCCAGCGCCTCTGCGTTGGCCAAACACGCGAAACGCTACACTGCGCGTAACACTTGCACCTAGGAGGGAACGCGCCATCATTGTGCGTGAATTCGTACAGTGTAGAAACGCTATACGTTGCAAGGCATGGCAACTCGCCCATTTTCGTACATTACCAGAGTTAGTAGCGTTGTTGTTGTTGACGGTCGCAGCGTACGCCGCAGCTGCAGCGTCTCTAGAATGGCCGGTCGCCGACTTCGTTAGCCGTGCAGCACCGCCATCTGAGCAGTGCTTGCTGGAAATTTTCGCCGGTATTTGTAATTGTACTCCTTTGCTAAATCCAGGAGTTCCTGGAGCAGCTGGTCTTGCTCTTCGTATTCGTCCTCGGTGCCTGACCTGTGAAATCATGCAAGAAGTGTGAAAATGTAATGATCTTGTGGCAATCACCAAACCAAGCAAAGAAGACAAGGCAGTACCCCTTTCCATAAGTAGTTCTCCCCCTCGCCTACTCAACTCCCTCACAACGCGGGGAAAGGAAACCCGAGGAGAGCAACGAGACAAGAATGGAGATTTTAGAGCTGTTATCCACCCCGCGCGGTTGTCTTTTACAGCGAAATCTGTTATGAGATCACAACAAGGGTCGTTCCTGCGCCGTAGTTGTCCGCCGCCGCCGCCGCCGGTGTCCGTAACCAATATCGCAGAAAATAAGAAAAAAGCTAACTAAATAAAAAAACACCTATGACAGAATGGGAATCGAACCCGGGTGTTCTGCGTGGCAGCCCAGCACTCTACCGCTGAGCTAAGCCGCTGCTTGAAACTGCGGTGCTAACTGACCCTATGCAGGCTTCATGTCGGGTAAGGAATCACGTTAACGTGTGTTGCAAAGCGTTTTAGAACAGTAAAGTAAGAACCAGGCGTCACACAATGCGAATTGCGTAACGAGTGGGGTGTTCAATGCTCCAACCCATTACAAAAGCCTCAGGCAAAATTCTTCATCGTCGTCAGCCACAGCATCAACAAAGTGCACATAATGCGTTACAACAGTGTAGCGGGTACCGCGCTTTTCTGAAAAATGACGAATAATGGCATAGTAGACGCTTCCCCACTACACAAAAATTATGATGTTTTATGGCGTAGTGGGTACCATGCAAGTGCGCTTGTAGTAGTTACCCCAAGAGTGCTTTATAAAGGCTCTAAAAAGGCCGCTCTCCCAGCTTTCGCTGTAGCTGTGCTGCGCGTTCCGCGCAGGCTTGGCGGTTTTTTCTACCGCACTTACACGCGTCCCAACAACCTTTAAAGGCCTGATCACACGAACGCGTTGCAGCGTCTCCGCCGCGCCGCATCCAGACGGCGGTCTCTCTTCTTCCGCCGTTTGATGCAGCTTCGCGGAGACGGGTGGCGGAACCATCGTCCACATAAGAGATTTCAACGTAGCAGCTAGTGGTGTGGATGCACGCTTACCTGCGGAGGTTCTTGCATTCTTTTTCGGCGAACTGCGTCATGAGCAGATCCGCGCGTTCGCGCACAGTGCGGGCGCTGAACACCTTGCCTCTGGCTGCCGACAGGCGCACACCTATTTCATACCCGTGTAACACGGGCACCCGCGAACTTCGTTTAACTCCCTCGTAGTTATGTCAACGGAGATGCGGTCCGTGTCACACGGCCTCCCCTTACGCCAAGGAAGATAAACGGAGCGTTTCGCAAACGAAGTTCGACTTTCTCCGTTAACGGCGCGGGAATGAAGTACTCTCGTTCCCTGCAGTAGTCTGTAGGCCAGAAAAAACTTCGAGCGCTAAATTGTCGCAGTCAAAACAATAATACATTTTGGGAATCTTAAAAGTGCTTTTGTTGCTGGAGCCATTCATAACGTACTTTTTTTAGACTGCAGCTACTCTCCACACCAACGCCCTTGTATTTCACCGCGCCTGGAGCGCCGCCATTTAAAAATATTTCGTCCGTGCGTGTGGTTGTTGTTGCAGTGTTTGCGTTTGCCCCTGCCGGCATGACAGGAATGAGTGCAACGCTGTCGCGTTGAGCGTCACGCTGTTCGCAATGAGACTCAAGCTGTTCGCAATGAGACGGTGTCTTATAGCGCCCACGTTGGCTCTATCCATGGAGCCGATCGACGCCATTACCAATGGAATATCGAACCACTTCTTCGCGTCTTCCACTTGGTCACTCATGACTGAGGACAGAACCATATGTGAGCTCACGAGGCAATGAAACACAAGAACTTTTGTATGCGGGCTGCAAAACTACCAGTCGCCGAGCACGGCAGATCCAGTAAACAAGCACGTTGGGCACAAGGTGGCCAGCGTGGCTGTCAGTGCTGTCAGCATGGCTACATTTAGCGAACGCGTTTTCATTTGAAACAATTTTAATGCTTTTTTCGCTTCGCACCGACCTAATAATGTTTTGTTGTAAAAACCGCTTAACGAAGATTCTCGAAAGACCAACTAGAGGTGCAATTAGGATACTTCTGCTAAAATCAAACAGCGCCGACTGAGCCCCTCGCGGCAACGGTTACAACTTTGTCATTGCCGTGTGACACTACCACAACTCCGTCGCCGTCGAAGCTTGCTAACAGAGTTTTACATACACGGAGTTTAATCGAAGTTCGCGGGTGCCCGTGTGACAGGGGTATCAGTCCACTTCATCTGTTGCATCTTCTCTTCGAACGCGTTGCAGTATCGAACGTCGCGTAGCAGATCGAGGTCGTCACTTTTTGTAAATCTTAGGCGCGGCACACTGCCCGCCGCGTTCACCTTTCCAGGCACCATCTTGATTTCTGCCTTCTCTCGATAGCAGCGTGATCTCGCGAGAGCGGCCCCTTTCACGTACGTAGAGCACGCAACGCTAGCGCGAAATTAGACGCTTTTAGTTGGGCGTACGTAACGAGCCTACGTACGCGGCACGATACGTTGCGTACGCCAAAGCGCTCAACGACACTTTTAAAGACGATAGTCTTTCTTGGGATACCTAAACGGAGAAATTTTGGTCGGTCTGTTTGTCCGTCTGTCTGTCTGTCTGTTTCTCGGCACGTCGCACGATTCAGCTAGCTGGCCAAAGTTTAACCGCCTGTCTTACGACCTCCAATCTTGACCGAGAAGCATGTGTTCATACGGGTGAGCGTGGGCAATTAAAAATCAAATATTACGCATACCTGAGGCACAACATCAATACCTTAGTACTATTCACAGCGTTCCTTTAAAACAAAATCTATAGATACGTAATTATAAAGATCCTAGTGTTTATTACGTGGCGCTGAAAATGCGCCGCTGTGTACAAAACAAGTCTCCGCCCAGTGATTTAACTTCAACGCTGTGGTGCTGCCACCTGGCAGCAGCATAGTTCAACACAAGCCGATGTTCCCCGGTAGCGCTGTAGATGGCGTCCTCTTCTGTTTTATCAATGCCAGCCAGATGCGGCTGATTCATCGTAGAAGAGCGCTGTCTCAGGCAAGGCAAAACATATATGGCCGCTTGATGAAATACGACCCACTCTACAAGACATGATCAGAGAACGCAGAGAAAAGACCGACGACCAAATTTCAGCGCAGAAACGCCGGCGTCCGTCTAAGCGTGCCCGGAAAACGTCCGAAAAACGAGCCCAGCGGCTAGCCCAGCTATTAAATTGTGGTACTCATGCCGCTCATGCAGTGCAGTCGGCACAAGACTATCGTCTTTCGACGACATTTGCAGCGAAGCACGCAGATACGCGGCCAATTTTTAGTTTACCGTATTGACCGTACCGGGTTGCGTTTGGTTCAACTAGACGTATGTTATTAGAAATAAAACAGCTTTAGGGTGCTTCCTAGCGCCATCGTGCGGTAGCGGCCATGATAACGGCCACTAGCATCCAAGTCAAGCCGAATCATTTTGGATCCACGTTTTACGTCGGTCTGTGCGGTTACGCGAGGTTTTGCATGTGCGTGCGCTTTTACCGTGTGTTTGGTCACGTTGTGTGCGTTTAGACCGACTGTGTTGAACCTTTCTACAGTGTCCTTTTACTGTAGCCTTACCGTGCTGAGTTCTGCGGTGTGTGTGCGCGCTATGCGTGCGGTGTGGTGTTTGCGCAGTTGCCGTGAGTGTAGCGCCTTTGTTCAGCTCGGCGTGCGGGCTTAAGGATGCCTCCGACGGGTGTTTTATCAAGTGCGCGCTTGTTGTCGGTCCTGAAATGGAGGACCTCATGTTGCCCCATAAAGAGCGGCGGCTGCTTAGGCATGAGTTTACGTTGGATGAGCTTGAAGACGAAGTGAGGCGAAGCAGGGAGGCTGAATTGGTCAGGTACCGTTCCCAATGTGGGCTCCTTGACATTGACGGCATGGACTCTACAACGTTGAGACTCATGTTCCGGTTCCACAAACATGACTTTAAAGATCTGTGTAGTGCTCTGCTGGTGCCGCGGGAGATCACCACTGCACAAAACGTGAGGTTGTGTAGACGAGAGGCTCTGTGCGTGTTGCTGCAGAGGCTGGCGTATCCCAACAGGTACTTAGAGGGGATTTTTGGGCGACACTTCCTCTGTCATGTCAAGTGCTACTTTGCGTCTCATGGACCACATCCTGAGCACCTTCGGACATCTGCTGACAGACTTGAACAACCACGAGTGGATATCGCCTGCTTCACTGAAGGAATTCGCCGGCGTAAGTCAGCGCAGTATATTACACACCTACCTGACCCAACTATAATTAGTTTTCGTGTCTATTAAGCAAGAGTGCTGCTACTCTTTTTCCCTTTCTGAAGGCAGGCGTTGCGTGATGCCGTGTTCTTGACTGGGCAGGGAGAGTCACTGAACACAACTGTGGCTCGAACTCCCGATAATTTAGTGGGTATGGGAAGGTAAAACAGGAATTCTGGTGAAACCATGTTGTCCCCTCCACCATTTAACGCAACTTCTGCTCTTGGACACCAAGTAACATACATATTGATATTTAGGAGGCGTGCCAATTGTTATTTCTCTACTTGGCCTTCCAGTTATAACCATTAGGCTACAATAATATTAAACACGCACTTCGACGTAGCGCTTGGACTGCTACAAGTATTCCCATTTTATTACATTTGTAACTGAAGGTAGGAGGCCAAGTGTCGGGTAAATTTTTGTTTTAAAAGCGATAAGCACTAGAGATTATTAGTATACAATATAAAACACATGTTTTTAGGCACATTCAAGCATTATAAAGGAAGTATTACTCTTTGTTAACTTTTCATAATTAATTTTTTTTAATAAAAGTGGGTCTTATGGCAACACTCCTAGCTCATGTTCGACTCATTACATTTTTTTTGTGTTTTTTGTAGGGGCATAAAAACGATGCTTTGGCCCGTGCATTGAACCAAAACAAATTAGATATGATGAATATTACAAACATAGTGATTAAATAGCCAGAATAGTATGCACTAGCATTAGGGGCACCTTCGTATAAGAGGCAGTCATATTAAATGTTGCGGCGCGATTTTGCTTATTCAGGTGCATTGCAAGCTACTACTGTGATAAAGCGTGCCAAGTTTTAATGAGAAATGTTTTATTAGCAAAAGAGTTGTGACTGTTCGCGTACGGAAAAATACCACAAATGTAAGTTCTGAGAAAAAAAAAAGAGAGATTTCAAACAGGTGCAGTGCTTACACTAGACGATCAGGAGAACTAAAATTATCGATATTTTCAGCCAGTTCTATCGCGAACCTTACTACTGTGTGCTTTTGCTCGAGTGGCAACGGCGAATTTTTTTCTAGCATGTTTAGCAACATCAGTGCACTGACGGGGTGCTTTCGCGCTGCGTGCGTGCTGATCATTTGTGAGGCAAGCTTTTGCATTGTAGAGGCCCAGCTTGATCCGAGTTTGCTTACAAATATCAAATCTGCTTCTGCTGTCATCATTGAAATGACACACTACGTCAACAAAAGGAAATTTGGTGGTTTACAGGCTCACATACTTGTCCTTGAACGTGAACAACACATGTACCACGTTACGCGTTCATCTGGAGAGAAGTTAATTACTTTATGATTAAAAATGACATGTTGACAATGCTTTTAGAGCACTCTTACATCTTCGCACCTCATATGATTGCTAAATAACCAACAAAATACTACATATCAAGCTCACGATATGATGCAGACAAAACTGGCACTTTCAGTTTCGGTTTCATAGGTGATGGGTGGTCTAACATTTTTTGCTTGTATCTTTTGAAAAAAAAAAATGCGTAGACACAAATTTTCTAATAAATTACACATATAACAAGGCGATAAACCAAAAAATGACACTTTGAAAAACATTCGCTTTTTTCACTTGGCCTCATACCTTAACACGTCATGCACAGTTAACCTGGTCTTGCAAATGCGTTGTACTGTAGTGATAGTGCTGTCGTAAATAATGCATGCTCCGCACTGCTTTCCATGACAGGGAAGGCTTTATCTCAAAGTGTTATCCTGTGCTGTTTTCCAACGTGCAAAGATCATTTCATAGACATATGTCGCCGTATGTATGTGACTATGATTTGAAAATGCATGCCTCATCATTCTTTGCTGCAGGCTGTTGAAGACAAGGGCTCTCCCCTGCCCAATTGCTGGGCCTTCATCGATGGAACTGCCCGTCCAATTTGCCGTCCAAAAAGGAACCAGAAGCTGTACTATTCCGGCCACAAGAGAATGCACATGGTGAAATACCAATCGCTGATGTGCCCCAATGGCATTGTGTGCCAGCTTCATGAACACTACCCAGGGAGCTGGCATGACGCAAGTGAGTTTTCCCGTTCACCCACAACAAACACTTCGCTGTCGAAGCAACTGTTATTGTACAATAAGAGGAAGCGCAGAAGTATTCTACCACCTCTTTGTTACAAAGCCAACCCGTACCGATGGCACGTTCGTCATTAATAAAAAGAAATTCTGATGTATGTGCATGGTGATGCGATATGCATTGTCACACAGCTATTTCTGTGACACAGGGGCAATGACTGCAGTCATATGTGCGACTGCATAGCACCTTAGTCGCATGTCGCTCCTATGCACTATTCATTAGCATGCAGCGACCATCAGGCAACAATTTATCAGCCTTACCACTAGAGTATTGACCTTGACCAGTGCTTCAAGGCACGACATCATTAGCCTGTGTATCTCATTTGTTTAGTTGCTAAGTGCATTTCTTGTCATGTCGAGAGCATAGGTCGGCGAACTCACTCATGAGTAGACTCACTCGGACTCACTCAGATCGAGCCGTGAGTCTGAGTCTGAGTGAGTCCGGGTGAGTAATATTTTGGTGAGGTTGAGTCCGAGTGAGTCCGGTTGAAGAAAATTTCCGTGAGTGTGAGTCCGAGTGAGTCCGGCTCAGCAAAATTTTGGCGAGTCTGAGTCCGAGTGAGTCCAAAGCTCAAGATATATTTCTTGAGTGAGTCTGAGTGAGTTCCACTTTTGTTTGCCGACCTATAGTCCTATCTACTCCTCTTCATCATTACTATGAGCCTTGCCCAGATTCCCATTTATACTCACGTCTACTCCACACGTACTCCAAAGCAGTATCGTTCATACACCATTTCAATATTTATTGATCAGAGGCGTGAATTACGTGGGGGGAGGGGTGCGTTCAACTCCTTCCCCCTCCCGCCAACTCTTCCAAGGAAGTTCTTGATAAATATATCTTGTGTTGTCATCTCTTTCAAGAAAAATGCCCTTACTTGTTTGCAACGACTCATAACTCGTATTCTTAAGTACTATATCAAAAAGGCGCCAAGAAAAGCGGCGATTACGTGAGATATTGGTGTTAAAGAGCATTAACACCATGGTCGAAAAACATAATTTGAGACTAATGGACTCATGAGTCGACTCACTCAGACTCAGATCGAGCCGTGAGTCTGAGTCTGAGTGAGTCCGGGCGAGTAATATTTTGGTGAGTTTGAGTCCGAGTGAGTCCGGTTGAAGAAAATGTTCTTGAGTGCGAGTCCAGTGAGTCCGGCTCAGGAAAATTTTTGGTGAGTCTGAGTCCGAGTGATCCCTGAGCACAGAATCTGTTTCATGAGTGAGCCTGAGTGAGCTCCACAATTTTTGCCGACCTATGGAAATAAACATAAACAGCAGAAATAAACAATGGTTGTGTTTGCCTGCTCAGTACGGCATTAGAGAAAGAATGATTTTTCAGAAAGTCAGGATATTTATGAACTCAGTGTACTTGCAGAACGGAATGCTTTGCTACATTTTATTAATAAATGTAGCGCTTCGATCCACGTTATTTCTTCGAGATAGTGGTGCAGCAATTACGAAGAAACAATGCTCACGCATGAAAGCGAGGCATTGCAGTTTCTAGCTCATACACGTGACAAAAGCAAGAAAATATAGTGGCATACCAACATGCTGAAGCTACATGATTTTATGAAAGCCAGGGTCATTAAATTTGCTGTAATTATGCAAGTACAGTGTGCACTAGATATTGACACAATGCATAGAGTTTCATGGCAAAGCAGTTTATGTAAAATCAGGTAATAAAGTAATTTTATTTACGTTCACACATTAATGAGGAAGAAAGTCAGCAGCATCTCGAAATGTTTGACGAGATGTCCACTGTTCAGGGAAAAAGTGTACGTAATTGTTGTAAGAAACAATTACGTGTGCTGAACATTTGTTACATGCAGACGTCCCAAAAACGAACGTTTGAAAATCGCAAGAAGTACACGTATTTTCTTGTTTGTGTGTCCCTCTTTATGCAGGAATATTCCGGGAAAGCGGAGTGTATACAAAGCTCGAGAGGCTCACCGGAAATGAAGACTTCGTGGTGTACGGCGACCCTGCGTACCCACTTCGCCCACTTCTAATGAAGCCATATGGTGCCTCACATTTGTCACCTGCCCAGCAGGCGTTCAACTGTGGCATGAGCGCTGTTCGTGAGTCCGTAGAATGGGTATTCGGTAAAGTCGTCGCCGAATTTGCATTCTTAGACTTAAAAAAAAACAGAAGCTTCTGTGGCAGCAAGTGGCTGCAATGTATAAAGTTGCCACCATACTGTCGAACTGTCACACAACCATTTATGGCAGTCAAGTGTCCAGTTATTTCAGCCTCCAACCACCTAAGCTGCGAGAACTTTTGAAGCCATGTCCATGATTACCTGTCATGTGCTTTTGTCATGCCTTACAGTAGATTAAGTTTAAAGGGACACTAAAGAGCAAAACGATTTTTCGCGTATTAGTTAAGTACGATTTCACACTCCTGAAAACAACTCTCTTACCACGACACGACGCTTCGTAAGCGAGAAAACACGTGAAAAGAAAATGCGGGTGGCGACGCCACCTTGAGATTCCCGCACCAAACACTGTGACGTAAGAAATTTTGAAGGCGTCTACTGGGTCCTACGTAGCTTCCCATCGATAAAAATGAAGTACATTGTCATCTGTGGGTGCCATAGACTTAACATACGAATTTCAGAAATTTTCATCGAGCCAATGCCACGAAAATACCAAAAATACATTTTGAAATTTCTTACGTCACGCGTCGAGATTTTGGCGCGAAATTTAAAAAATGAAACTTCAGCCTGAATTTTCTCCGCTTATAATGAACTTATGATAGTGAAACATATGGCATTCAAGTTCTCAGAGTGCAACTTCTCAATCTAAAGGAAGTCATTGTTCCTCTTTTGTGTCCATTTAATAACACATCTGCACATACTTGTCTGGACATCACGAAGAAAAAACCAGGTAAATCGACACACAGTAAAGGGATTGCAAAGACACGTAACAAGTTGGCAAGAATGGCTCAAATAACATCCCACAATGTCCCACTGGTACCGCAAGTCATGTCCTAGGTTTACCTTAATTTCTTGATTACTAAAATGCTGCTGTGTAGAATACCGATATTCCAAGCATTCTAAAACATTTACCTTTCACTCTACAATTTTTGTTAGCTGGTAGTGACCCTTTAAGGTAATTTAACTTAAAAGGGATGAACGTCAAGTATTAGGGACCCACAGGGCAAATCCTGTGACCTGAGATCTCTTTAGCATCGATTGAAGGGACCGTGGAACCATGTAACTTCGTGTTCTGTCTGCTGAGTGCCCTCATGCTTAGTAATCTCGCTTTCTTTCACGACCTGTCATGTTAAAAGAATTCACATTGCTATGTTGTTTATTGCATAGGTATAGCCAGTAAGCACTGTCATGCAATGTCTTGCACAGAGTGGCAGGGCAGCACGATCAAGTGCGTGCTGCAGCATCAAGACTTGTTTTCCGTCTCGGCGGCCATGTGGCATGTGCAGTATTGTAGCTGTGTTCATTACTGTACTGTTGTTTATCTGGCCCTTGATGTCCAGTTGCGATGTTCCTTTCATGATTACATGGAAAGTGTATTCACTTTACTCTGTCTAGATTACACCAAGTTGAGATTGTGTATCCGACGTTTATATGAGCTAATGCAGTTTTTTGCAACACCTGGATGTGTATCTTATTCATTATCATTTTATTGTCGCCAATAGTGATTGAAAATGTGTATTAGATGCATGACTACTTGAAGTTTCTGAGTTCGGGTAGATGTGGTTGAAACCCAGCTTGCTGTCATGTTGAGAGTTTCATTTTCCTGGCCTACATTATCTCCACAATAAAATCATCCGCTCCGAAACAAGGTAGTCTTTCTCCGGAGAAAATGTCATGCACCACGCAATGTTTCACTGCTGCCTTATATTGTTTGTGTTACGGTGAATCTTCAGCATGCTATGACTGTGTGAGAACCACGCAACAGAGGTGTTGTGAACTTCAACATGCCCAGAGAAAGGCATTGTCACTATGTAATGAAGACATGACTTTTCCACTTCTTTAATGGGGCATGAAGTAATTGTGATGTAAATGTTAAGAAAGAATAGTGGACAGTAAGATAACTTGCCGTGGGCAGGGAACGAACCTGCGACCTTCGAATAACGCGTCCGATGCTCTACCAACTGAGCTACCACGGCGGCTATCCCCGTGTCCACATTACGGGGTATATATGCGCATTTCAGCGTGGGAATGTCAGTCAGTGCCGCCAGTAGCCATGACGGCAAGTGTGGAACACTCTATTTCTGTCTGTTTGGTGCCACGTACTGCGTGATGCCAAACTTTTCTTTTCGTCCACTTTCCTTTCTTCACATTTACATTACAATTACTTCTAATAACATCCCCTATACTTTTCTTGGCATGATTGTCTGTTACATCTCATTATGAATTTAATTTGACACATGATGCGTATTTACTTAACTTGCACTATGCTGTGCATTGTTACAGATTATCACTTGTTACATATCATCATGTGTCGAACAAAGAAAAACGAGCCCTTAATAAACACTCTTTCTGAACTCGCATGAACAGATGTTTATATGGTGCCAAAGTAGTACACTGAAATGACGGTGTTCAATATGGAAGCCAAGACTTGCTCAGCATACATGGCGACTTATCATGTACATTCAATTTTCAAGTGCAGAATAAAATATCACTTATAACACAAACAATGAATACAATGTTTTGAATATTGCACCTGTGCTTACACGTATGCACCATGACTGTGCTTACGCCACTTCCAACATCTACTGCATATTATTCTTTGGCAGTAGGCCCTGCAGAATGCCTATAAATGCCTCCTGCTGCGCAGCAAGAAGACGACGTTCTTCAGCCCATTCTCGCCTCTCTTCTTGTTTCTCTTCGGCCCGCATGCGCCTTTCTTCTTTCCTCTCTTCTGCCCGTGCTTTGCGGTCCTCTTCCCTTTCATGGGCCATTATCATTGCTTGCTCTTTCTCGCAAGTTAGCCGTTTCTCTTCAAAAGCAACTTTGCTGTCCTCAAAGGCAAGCCTACGTGATTCCATCTGCATGTATTTTTCCTCCATTATCACCTCGTGCTTCATTCTTTCCAGCAAAGAGTCGTGGTCAGCCTGTTCTTGCTGTCTTTTTCCTGCATGGTGGTAGGCATCAAAAAAAAGAAATCAGGCGATTTTTGCAAGGCACTTCTCAGAATTTTTGCTCCATCGTGTTGCACTTTCAAAGTTATATCTACATTATGGCTTTTGCCTTGCGATATGCACTTACTAATGTCAAGGTGATTCCTTGCTTTACTATCAAATGTTTCGTTTTGGCAGTGTTGTGTTAAAATTCATTAGCACTAATCAATCACTTGCAACTGCTGGTGACACCGTGAGTGTACTAATAACACACATTTGTATAACATAACCTCCTTGAGTACACCGATGCAATTCCATGTCAGACGAAACATGCCATCGAACCCCTTTGGGCTCCGGTGAACCTGCTTTCTCGTTCATTTTACTTTGGCTATCGTTACATTTTGCTGCATTGCAAACACAAACCACATGTCAGTACGTGTAGGAGTGGGCCTGGAATATCAGCCATTCTTGTTCATACTTGATATCTTGAATAAGAGGGAGCTCAGCTAGTCACCATGTATTCATGCTAAGAAGACAGGGCGTGCGAACACAGGCACGGGAGAAAATACACCAGAAGCGCCGTTAGATGTTTTGACTTCTCTATTGTTTCTGTGTTTGCATACCCTGTCCTTCTAGCATTAATATCTATGCACATGACACTCTTCACCACCTTTTTCTTGAGTACATGTCAGGCGCATAGCCAGGAATTTTTTTCGGAAGAAGCCCACTTTTTAAAAGCTCTGAAAAACACCTACTTTTATTATTTATTCTCTGTAAAACACATCCCTCTATCCAAATTTCGAGGATGCGGCTACGGAACTCCATCTGGCTACGGGCCTAGTACATATCGTTACTTATTTATTGTGTTGTCTCACTGCAACAAACTATGGTGAGGTGCTTTCGCTGTGTTGCGGCTGCATTATTTTGAGGTCAACTCGAAACAGTGCTGAGTGGAGTCTACGCCCCACTGATTGAAGTAAGAGTTTGCCACTTTGGGTCTGCCCCTGTAACTGGCATTCGTTCAGGAATGATTGTCCTGCCAGTACGTGCACTCTTTTTACAGTTCCAGATGAATCGCACGCAAATTTCGTCACACCAAAATTGAAATATCGCTTATTATACCGAAAAGAAAAATATCTACCACGCCCGTGGTAGCTTGGTGGGGCTTGAGAATGCGTCGGTTCGGCGCTCCTACACCCTGCTGTTGCGGAGACAGCCGCTGCAGGCTCGGTATCCGCGCCCTTGGCGGTTCGGCGCAATTACGACCCGCTCTTGCAGGAGTCACCGCTATATCTCCAGATCGAGCATGTGTAGGTGCAGCGGACTGGGGCTCTGTGGAAGCCGGCCGGTCTATGCTTATCGCACTTTCTGTTACGATGTCGTCCCATTCTCTGTCGTCCTCATCAGGAGTCACCATACGAGTCAGCAGCTGCGCCGGCGTAGCGTCGGCAGTGGGGCCTGCAAACAGAACACACATGAGCGAATTTCAATGTGGTGTGCTTCCCTCATTTAAGGTATGTCACCACGTTTAAAAACGCATTAAAAAAATATGGTGTTTGGGATTTCATTGTTTCAAGCTCCCTGTCCATTCAGGAACATTTAGGAAAAGGAATTAAATAGTTATCTTGAGCGAAAGTTATGGTCACTTTCTCAACCCCTGATGGACGCATCTCAAACCGAAACTGAAGGCCTCCGATTTCACAACACCTACCATCTCATCGTAAATATTTTTTCATATACATATTACGTAATACTAAGTTGTCTAAGTATGTTCTAAAGCTTGTGTAAACTGGCGTTTTTATTTTAAGTTCTCAACTACTTGGGCTGCGGCACTCTATTGTTTAAGTTGCGCGCGTTTTCACTCGGGTGTCCGATTTTTTGTATGCTATTTCGAGCTCTTGTACTCGGGAACTGGGGACAGGGGCACTGTGCACTACAACTTTTTCTTGGAGGTGGTGACCTACATTAAGAGAAACAACGACGGCACTTACGGTAACCAGAAAAACAGCAATCGCGAAGCGCACACTTACTAGCAACGTCAATTTCCTCCTCAGCGGCGTCACACTCGTCGATGAAGTCTGTGCTGCGTTCCGCGTATCTAGTTGCGTGCACATCTCTGGCAGCCGCTGCCGATTTTCGCGCTTGTACGCTTGACTCTCCATGGCAGGGCTTCCTTGGCTTCCTCACTGCGCGCACTTTGTACGGCGTGCCTTCAATCAGGCTCAGGATATCTTGCCGCAGTTGATTTCGCTCCGAGTACTCTTCTTCTGTACCGGACCTACGAACATCAATTAATAGACCGACTAAGGCGCCTTATTTTGCACCGTGCTGTGAAAAAACCGTCCAGACTTACTTTTTTTTGGTTTCGCCGATCATTCGCCGAGTACCGCGCCAGCAGCAGGTTCCGGCGCTCGCGCACACAGCGCGCTATAAATGGTTTCTTCAGGACTTCCCTGAGGCGCCAAGCAATTTCTTCCCACTGCTCCGACTGTATAAACGGACCGCTGGTCTGTACTTCCGCTAGTAGCGCAACATCGTCCCTCAAAGTAAAATATACTCGATTTGAGCCGGCTTTGTTGCTCTCTCCGTTCGACGCGATCGCTGCCATTTTGCTATCTGGATTCTCTTTCAATCGACATCTCGAGAGAGCGTCACGCCGCTAACGATACGTCTCGTTACGTTTACTCACGCCGCGTTTTTTTTTCGGGCGTACGCACGCATCCATGGAATAGATACGTTACGTACTGCGCATGCGCACTTCTCTCCCGTAACCACGCTGCGTACGTAGGCTCGTTAAGTACGCCCAACTAAAAGTGTCTATTTTCACGCGCGTCCGTACGACGCGCGGGCGGACTCCACGTACTGGAACTCCTCCACGTACGCGAAACTAAAATTGTGTCATTGTTGGATTTAGCGTAACTTACGTAACGTTTAGGGCGTTAATGTTGGCGGGTCCGAGACTTTTACGACAACTACTGATGCGACCGTTACGTACGACCAATGGGCAAAGCAGTTTCGGTTTTCACTTTCCGTTCGCGGGGCTTCCGGCCTTCCCAGATTCTGCGTCTTCATGCGCGTCTTCAAATACATGCAGCAGCGTGTGTGTGCAGTTTGTTCGCCAGACAAGAGGGCAGAAGCGACGTGCGATAATGAGAGCGCTCTTCGCGTCTCCCGTTTGCTCAAACAGCCCAGCCATGGCCAAACACGCGAACTTTGCTAGGCTGCAACAATTGTAGTGAGGATGCAACGCACATTCAGTGTGGTGATTGGTGCGTCGTAAAAAACGTACATACGTGGTCGCTAGGTGCGCAAACGGACGATGCAGCTGTTACGCGATACGACATTTATGAAATATGCGACTGCAGTCTGAACGCGGCTTAACTTGGGGTTGCGGCAAAGCTGGTCCAAGAGCTTCTCATTTTGCAAATCAATAATAAAGCGGTCCCGAACAAGTCTTTCTTCGATGCTACTTGAACTGCAGTTGCAGCGTTTAACCATTTACGCAGAGCCGTGAAAAAGGCGTCGATGGACTCACCGGGCTCTCGAACGCGGCGACGCGGCGGTGGAAACGCGCAGACTCATAAAGTTCGTTCGGCGGATGAACAAAGTGATCACCGAAGGCCTTTTTTAAAACTGATAAGTCCTGGAGGGCGGCGCCTCCAAGTGGCGTGGACGCTAACACGACCAGGGTTGCCACTGACTTTCGAGTGAAAGTCGCCAAAAGACATGCCAAAAGTCGCAATTTTTTTTTTCAAATTTCGCCAAAAAAGTAGCCACTCTAGATATTTGGGCGTACCTAGTTATAAAAATTTCCATTTATTTATAGCACCGTAGAGTACAATATTATCCAAACCCCTTCAATTATACTGTTATTTTTCAAGGCCGGTCGCATCACTCGCATCACCATGGCAGTGCTTGATGCGCCGAATTTTCCGACAAGCCGCGAGAAGGGCTTGGAGGCGCAAGGGTTACCATTATGAAGGGAACGCTTATCCATTCCTGTCCACTCAATTTAAAGGTAAAATATGCACGAAAGCGTTATTTGTAGAAATCTTTACGACACATATATGAATTAAAATGATTATGCAACGCAAAACGACAGAACTGTTACAGAAACCAATCATTAGTGAGTCTTATTGTTTTAAATGTGAACTAATATTACCGGGTGCCACTGAACATTTCTTATACTCACTTATATCTACACGTGTCAATCCGATGCGTCTAAGGCATAAAATAAATGAACAGCTTGATAAAGTAAAATATTATAGAGGAATAATTTTTATTGAACACGCTCACCGAGAACACTGAATAATGCCTGAATAAATAATTTTTTTTATTGCACACAAGCCGCATAAGCGCTTCTCGGCTGTAAATATCCATAGGTACGTGACCCCGACGCACTTTCCGGGTTTCACAGAAGGAACATCAGTAAATGCTGGAAGCCACAGAATAGTTTGCCGTTATTTGGCGAAAAATTTCCCCCGGAACGACGTAGTTTGCTGACGTCTTTTGCTGCAAACGAAGACCAAATTTAATTCTTAAGATGGACTCCAATAAGTCCAGCTTCATCTTATTGCGAAGTACCGTTTTAGTCAACGTTACTTGAGAAAATACTCTTTCCGCTTCTGCATTCGAAACCGGGAGTGTTAAGATCCTGATGGCTCCAGCAGCGAGAACTGGGAAGGGGCATATACCAGCAGCATCCCTGAATGCTAATGCCTCATACCAAAAGCTTGTGGCAGAGTTCGTTTCAGTCGTAGCGAATGCAGAGCGAAGCAGTCGTACTTCCGCTTCCAGCTGGTTCCTGGAGATGCCAAAGAAGCATGACGGCAAACTGAAGATATCCCGGCAAGCATTGCGCCCCAAAACTGCTTCCGGACTTATAGCTTGAAGCCTGCGAAGCGCAGATGTCGCATTTGGAATGCGCGTTTGTAGCTGCATTGTCATCTTCTGCAAAAAAATTAAAACACTGCTCTCTAATGCAGGCCTGTTCCTGGACAGGTAATCCACTTGCCTCAAGCCGTTCTGCAAACGCTGCTCCGAGGTCGGCTTGTTCAGAGTCTAAGTAGATGCCCTCCATGATTTTTTAAATTCAGGGAGAGCAGGTCACCGCTGGAGTTGTGCCGTAACACGGCCGGCTTCAATATGCGCTTTAGAACATCTACATAAAGATTTTCTAGTTCTTGAAAAAAGCTTCAAGGGGGTCCACTGTCTGGCTTTGAAACAACGTGTTCACTCGCTTCACATTGTGAAGCACTGCTGCCAGAAATATCAAGTAGAGGTAGTTGCGAATGTCATTGTACATGTCCCGAAGAACACGCGCTTTGTAGTCGCTGCTATCAGTGCTCTGAAAAAACTTCTGTAGGCTCTCAAACTGACTCACAATTCTTTCGATGCAATCGTACACTGCCAACCACCTCGTTGGTGACAGAGACAGGAGCTTCGGCGGCTCTAGCTTGTCGCTGTCATGGTCTTCCAGCATACTATTGTACAATTCCTTGTACGTAGCAAGCCTTACAGTGCTGTGAGCAAAGTAATTGTGCGATTCGCGGACCATGTACTCCAGCGCTGAGGGCATTGTCTCCATCGTCTTAGCGGCAACGAGGTCTAATGAGTGGCACACACACTTTATGAGAATCAAATCTGGATTTCCATCTCTGAGCCGGCTCCAGAGAGAGTTGTGCTGTCCGCACATCGAGTTTGCACCATCTGTCGCTATTCTGACACAGTCTTTAAGAGCTAGCCCGTGATCAGACAGTATGTTCATGACGCAATGATGCATAACTTCTGCAGTTCCGTTTGCTACTTCTCTCAAATCGAGGAAAGTGTCTGAGATGCAGTTCGTCTCGGGGTTGAGAAAGCGAACAGAAACGCACAGATGTTTTGTGGCTGAGACATCCGTGGATTCATCTAGCATTAAGGAGTACCCAGGGGCTTCCTTCACCATTTTATCCAGCTTGCGCTTGAAGTGTGGCGCCAACACATTCTTGATGACAGCTGCGCACTTGGTAAGGTGCATTCGAAACTTTCCGTCGAATTCTTCTTACAGAATTTCACCAAGCTCGTCAACCGCACTTATAGATGCGTGCGTAGCAGTGTACAATGCTATTCGCACTTCACGCCTGGCTTGGTCAAAATTTGGCTTGCTAACCTGACCCAAGAACTGCTTGAGCTGCTGTGCGGCAGGCACAACGTTATCTTTGTGTTTCTTAGAGTCAGCGTGCTTCAGGAGATCCGTGTAATGAGGCCTCAATACACAGCTGCAGTATTTGCACTTCACCGCTTGTGCATCTTATGTCGACAATATCCAGTCTGGAAAACATTTCGACAGTAAACAAAAAATTATAAAAAAAACACGTATTGACTTAAATGTAGAAACTCCTAAAAAGATGGTGGCCCGGCGACAGGTAGTTTGGCAAAATAACAAATTCCCTCACTCGCATTCCAAATCGTAAAAGTAAGTCATATATGGCTTGTTATACAGAAACCACCAAATATCACCAGTGGCAAGAGTCACCCTCCCCCCCCCCTCCGACCCCTTACGTTCCTACGGTACGATACGATCACCCTTCAAGACTCAACATAACCACGCAGCCCGTGCACAAACACGCGCCTTTAAGTTTTTCGTCCCGGAACCAATCATCACGAAATTTTCTCTTCGCATTAGCATGCTTTCCCATGTTGTTCCCCTAAACAAGAGACGGTCGTCGTGCGCAGCCTTCCTGCAGATAAATTAAAGAATTTCATTGCAGTCGAAAATGCTAAAATAATTGAGAAAGATAATTTCAAAGCAACAAAGCAACGCAAACTTCTTCGAAAGTATGGCGTAGCCTTCTTAATAATGTTCACAACACGCTTTCCGTGCAGTCAAGCTTGCGCTGCACTTTTGCCTCAGGGCCGTTTCTGAAGGCTTTTCACTTTTGAAGGCTACCCAGACTTTTTAAGAAGTCGGCCCGAAAAGTATCTCATCAACAAAAGTAAACGCCACGTACCGAATTAGGGGGTACTGCAGCAGTTCATAAGTCGCCAAGTTATTCAGAACAATCGGAGCTTTGGCGGTAAAAAGGCCGGAACAAGCCACCAAACCGTCGCCCAGCCACTCCGAAATGAAAACTTTAGAGGTGCGCTTAAAGCACCGAAATCGCCTCAAGCGATAAACTTATTGTCTAACACCGCCGCCTCGCGGCACGCGAACCAATCCACTGACTTGCATTTTGCTCGGCTGTCGCTGGGGGGACGCGCCAGTACCTCCTGGATCCTGGATCTAGATAAATTGAGGAGTTAGTGGACGGACGTACCGAATGGCGCATAATGTGCGCCTTCAAGCGGTGCGTCTAAAATCAAGAAAAATAGAGAGAATGTTGTCACTCATTCGTTGGGAAGACACGGAGCTTAGAATGTATAACTCAAGCGAGACCTAAGCCGAAATTCGCCAAAAATTCGCCAAGTCGCCAATCATAAATTTAGGTCGCCACGGGCCTCTGAAATTCGCCAATTTGGCGAAAAGTAGCCACCAGTGGCAACCTTGAGCAGGACTCTTGCTTGAGGGCCCATGCAGTACAGCATGGAACGCACCTGGGGAGCTATTCTCGCGGTGTCCACTTAGTGGATATGGCCACTTCCGCCTCCACTGATTGGCTATCGCCGAGCTTAGCGCGCCGCCTGTTTCCGGTCTTTCTTCCGCAACGTAATTTTGACAACACGCAGCTTTCACTACTCTCCACACAAATGAGAAAGACGGAATGCGTTTCGCCGCAACGAATTTCAATTCAATTCAATTCAATTCAATTTTATTTCAACATTAAAGGAGACATTTCAAAAGTCACAACAGTAATGCTGTGGGGCGAAAGCAAAAAGCCATTAAGGCTTGACAGAGGCTTTCGCGCCATTAGACAACATAGCAACAACAACAGTCATTACGAAATATAAAAACAAACATTTCGTAAGCAAGGAACAGTAGGAATGCTTTATTGCAGGCAACTATTTAATGTTAGTGGCAGTAAGTAGCACATCATTTGGCGACCACAGTTAGTACGTGTGTAAGGGATCTTCCACTCTCCATTGGTTCGTGTACTATAGGGGCAGGTGTAGGGTGTCAAACGCGCTAAATCAGTAAGAAAAAAATCATGATTCTTTCGAGAAGTACGATATCGCTTCATTAAAACTGAATTGTACATGTCAGGCATTCGTTGTAAATTAAGGGCTTCGAAAATCGGTCTGGTATGTTCATCGCGTGGAACACTTGCAATTATGCGCACAGCTTTTTTCTGTAATCTATATATTCGGCCTAAGTTCTTTTCCGTTGTGGTGCCCCATACCAAAAAGCAGTAACTTAATGTAGATAAAAATAGAGAACTATATAGTAAGAGTTAAATTTTTTGTGGCAAAAAAAAAACGTAAACGTAATAGGACACCAACAGTACGGGACAGTTTAGTGTGAATAACCTCAGCTTGTTCGTTCCATAGCATGTTTTCATGGAAAATTACTCCTAGAGTTTTCACCAGAGGCTGAATATTAATGGATTCAGAGCCAATCTTTAAGGCCAAATTGCGGTTTACGGGCTTGTTTATTGGGCGAAAGAGCACAGATTTTGTTTTTGAGGTGTTTATAATTAGCGAATTTGTTATGCTCCAAATGTTCAACATTTCCAAGACGCCATTTGTTTTGTTCACAAGTTTATTCAAATCATGGCCCTTAAAAAATAAACTGGTATCATCTGCATAAATAACAAATGTTGTATCATTATCGATGTTTACCAGGTCGTTGACATAAATATTAAAAAGCAGGGGACCCAGTATACTGCCTTGGGGCACGCCATGAAACAGTTTTTTAAAACTAGATGTGTAGCCATTAGGTTCTACTTTTTGCTGTCGGTACTTTAAATAAGTTTTTATGACATTAGGAAGTTCCCCCGAAAGCCATAGTGTTCTAGATTTTTAATTAATGTAGTCTGGTTAATCCTGTCGAATGCCTTTGAGAAATCCACAAAAATTCCAAGTGTATATATTTCTTTTTCAAATGCATCGAGTATTATTTCTTTTGGCATTAAAGCACCCAAATCGCCTCAAGCGATAAACCCCAGAGATCCGCTTTTGGACGTACATCTCTGAGGCCGTGCATGAACTCTAATCACGTTAGCCCTGGAATTAGGTTTAACGCGGCCGTCCGCCTGACGCACCTGGAAGGTCGGTACTTATTCCCATGGGATCCTATGAAGTTGGCGCATCTGTTGTTCAAAAACGAACGAGCACCATCTCTTGACGATGTTCCACACCGATGACAATACCCCCTCTCGTTCTTTCTACCCCTTCCACCGCTCCGCCACGCCTTCGATTAACCCCTCTCTGCCTTTTAAATGCGAAGCATTTCTTAGCGAACTTCGGCGACTTTGAGCGTATCTATCTATCTAGCTATCTAGCCGCCTACGACTTTGTGCTCTCCTAGCCGTATTGTTAATGGGATTTATACCAAATTTGGTATGACATAACATGACTGTATGAAGAACATAAATGGCTGGTCATATCATGAAAATCATGACTAACTTGTCTTGAAAAGTATGATTTACATGCCACGCTCACGGCGCGCTCGCGGCCGTTTCGTTAGCTTGACATACACCAAATTTGGGATTGAGTGACATGACTGTATGAAGAACATAAATGACAAGTGGTAATATGAAAATTATGACTTCATGAGTGACATGACTTGCATTCCACGCTCATAGCGCGCTCGCGGCCGTTTCGTTAGCTTGATATACACCAAACCTGGTATTGAGTGACATGACTCTATGACGAACGTAAATGACAAGTGGTAATATGGAAATCATGACTTGTCATGTGCGACATGACTTCCATGCCACGCTCATGGCGTGCTCGCGGCCGTTTCGTTAGCTTGAGATAGACCAAATATGGTATTGAGTGGCATGACTATGACGAACATAAATGACAAGTGGTAATATGGAAATCATGACATGTCATGAGCGACATGACTTGCATTCCACGCTCATGGCTCGTTCACGTCCGTTTCGTTAGCTTGATATACACCAAATTTGGTATTGAGTGACATGACTGTATGACGAACATAAATGACAAGTGGTAATATGGAAATCATGACTTGTCATGTGCGACATGACTTGCATGCCACGCTCATGGCGCGCTCGCGTCCGTTTCGTTAGCTTGATATACACCAAATTTGGTATTGAGTGACATGACTGTATGACGAACATAAATGACAAGTGGTAATATGGAAATCATGACTTGTCATGTGCGACATGACTTGCATGCCACGCTCATGGCGCGCTCGCGGCCGTTTCGTTAGCTTGATATACACCAAATTTGGTATTGAGTGACATGACTCTATGGCGATCATAAATGACAAGTGGTAATATGGAAATCATGACTTGTCATGTGCGACATGACTTGCAGGCCACGCTCATGGTGTGCTCGCGGCCGTTTCGTTAGCTTGATATACACCAAATTTGGTATTGAGTGACATGACTGTATGACGAACATAAATGACAAGTGGTAATATGGAAATCATGACTTCATGAGCGACATGACTTGCATTCCACGCTCATGGCGCGCTCGCGGCCGTTTCGTTAGCTTGATATACACCAAATTTGGTATTGAGTGACATGACTGTATGATGAACATAAATGGCAAGTGGTAATACGGAAATCATGACTTGTCATGTGCGACATGACTTGCATGCCACGCTCATGGCTTGCTCGCGGCCGTTTCGTTAGCTTGATATACAGCAAATTCGGTATTGAGTGACATGATTGTATAACGAACATAAGTGGCATGTGGTAACATGAAAATCTTGGCATGCATGTCATCTACAATGCCATTTACATGCCACGCTCATGGTGCGCTTGCGTCCGGTTCGCTAGCTTGACATACACCAAAATTGGTATATCGCGACGTGACTGTATGAAGAACACAAATGACAGGTCGTAACATGTAAAACATGACATGCAAATTATGTAAAGCATGATTTGCTCCTTCCTGGCTGCTTCGCATTACATCGATTCCCACAGTGCGTCGGATCTTCCGGCTTTTTGCTATTGTTTTTCGTCGCCGTGGCCGCGTGCACAGCTCCCCGTGGAACACACTATCGAGCCCGGACTTTAAGCCGGACGAGCGGCGAGCGCACAGCGGAGGCTGGCAGGACTCGTGTCATCGTCGTCGTGCTTTGTCGGCAGGTCGTTTATGCGGTTATCTTGTGTGCCAGTGATGTCGGAATGTAGGGCAGTGAGGCCTAGTTCGTTTATTTTTGCGGTCAAACGCCGTCGTTGTGGTGCAACCGACTCCGGTTCGTGTGTGTACCGCGGCTACCAATGCGAGGGAAGACAAGGTCGCCTTGCAGTTTGCGTCGTGCCTCGCGTCAGCATCATTGCAGCTGTTCGCCTGACGCCAGAGTGGAGGAGCTACTAATTCGCGGGTCACGCGAACGACTGAAATGAATGAGAGTGCGGTGCAGCAAGCGATGTTTTCGTGGTGTTTGCGGCCGTGTGAAAAAAAAGTGTGCTGCTATCGTTGTAATGTCTTGCCCAATATATCCGCGGATTGGGAATGATCTTTACACAAAGCTCAGCGATTTGAGTCATTTTTGGTTGAGACGCATGTGCCGGACAAATGTTATATTTCTAGAAACGCTTTTTTCTGTGTTTATCTGCGGTGCGCGTATGCCATTCTTGGTGACGATTCGATGCGCTTATGCAGTGTGGCTTAACTGAGAGAAGTATGGCTTGTATATTTCTGGTTTGTAAATGCAACCTCTCATTCTACTGCTGTTTAAGTTGCCATGGTGTCTACCCGTAAGTGAAGCCGTCGAATGTTTACTTTGTGTGTTGTACTCTGCGCAGCGTTGTAAGAGCAGCAGCACTTCTCCATGCACGCGTTAATTTTTCTACTGATTGTGAAATATTGCTGCTTGCGTCGTAAGTTATTGGCGAGCTACGATAAGTATTCGCTATCACGTGCTCTATTTTTTATTGCTACCCGATGTGCAATAAGTGAAGGCTTTCTGGCTTTCGTGGGTATCGAGGGGGGCGATTTAATCCGAAGATGCAAGCACTTTCTAAAATTTTGCTTACGTGGGAGGTATGTGTGATACCGAAAACATGCATGTATTGTTCTGTATCTTGTAAGCTTGTCAATAAACCTATGCAACTGTTTATTGCAGCTGGACTCAATTGCTTTATGAGGTGCAAAGGCGTGTCAAACGATGTGTTGTTTTCCATAGCGTATGACCAGTCAGAAAGAGAGAGCAAAGCAAAGGCAGGGAGACTTCAGCCATAAGATATGCGTGACCTGCCGTTGCCTCTCTTTGCGTACTGTCGGGTTGCGGCAAATAATAAACAAGCATAATAACTAAAACATAACGGCATGGCAGGCGAGCCCTTGAAAATGAAAACGATGGTCAAATGGGAATGAAGTGGAGGTCGCGCAGAAGCTTCTCCCGCGTCATTATAGCCATGGTGACTCGTGATGCTGTCGCTGCTGGCAACGTATCGTCAGCGAGCTCTGCAGGAGACGAACCAATGAGAGCTACAGAAACTCGCCCCACGCTAACGCGCGCAGTGCAAAATGGCAGCGGCAGATGAAAGACGCGTGCTATATTGTGGTTTCAAGACGATCGAGAATGTTGAGTTTTTAAATATAACAGCTTACGGCTTGGGCGTGACCTTTCCGCGCGTGTCTACGGCGTGCGAGAGGAAATGAGCAGTGCCTCCGGCCTCTCCGACATTGTGGGAAAGTGTGTTGCCGAAATGAAGAACGTAGACTACGATGTTGCGTTACAGGTGGGAGTCTAGTTTACCGTTCGTGGATGAGCATTTGTAATAATGTGTTCTGGCCCTTTAGCTCTCGGGCGACCGGCGCACAATCACGCAAGCCACCTGCACATGCAAGGCAGGATGCGTCAGCTGGTGGAAGCACGCCACAGCGCTCGCCATCTACGTGAACTGCCACCACCACACGTCCTGCACGGGCTTGCTGTGTGCATGGAACCGGCCGTCGTCACGCCCACAGCACGACACGAAGTCCGTCAAGGACCTCTTGCCAAGTAAGGGCGGTGACAGTACCCGTTTACCCGCAAATCTTATCACTGGTGCGATACCTCGCCGTCTATTCATGCAGGTCGGCCCCTTCCTGCATCAAATCTTGAGCCACTGAGCCCGGTTCAGGTGCACGCAAGGTTTCCGGATCTAAAGTGCTCATTTACGCACATTCTCGAAAGCAAGACCAGCGACGAAAAGGAAGGGCACTCGAGCGCAGGTTCTGCGAAACATGAACCAGCTGGCAGTCATGATCAAGAGATGATGGAGAGATTGTTCGGCAGGGAAAGACAGCTGTTTGCGACGCTAGAGGTGACAAGCGTATGGCCCCTAAAATTGAAAAAAAGTGACATCATCAACCTGACACCACGTGAAAGGGCCTTCTACGAGAAGTTCATAAAGAAGTCGCCCTACGAGCTGAAGGAGATCGCTCTGGCGACAAAACAACAAGCATTTGAGAAAAGGTTGTTCACATCTTAAGAATGTCTGCATTAGCATGTGACCTCACTGAAAAATTTTGAACGCAGGTGGCATCTGGAACGTCGCCTTCGTGTGACCAGCTCCCAGGCCCACCGCATCAAAACGAGCATGTGTGATTTCGATGCCCTCGCAGTCAAGCTCGCCAAACCACAGCCATCCACATCAGCTGCCTCCACATATGGTAAAGAGCTTCTTGTAACTTGCTATGCCACAATCATGTATCAGTGAGTTTTCTTTACAATGAAGAGCAAATCTCTAAACGCTTACGTACTGGCTGCTCCCGTATTGCAAGGTATGTTTAGCGATATGAAGAGAAGTTACTACTTTTCTGACTCGTCCACTGGCAACACAAGTTTAACGGTTTAATGTTGCATGTAATCCATGTTTGATTTATTATTATTCGAGGTGCACTGAAGAAAAACGGTGTGTGTGTGCTTGCGAATTGTCCTCCAAGTAAATCACTTGGCAAAATCAACATCACAGTGGTCATTACATCCCAGTGTAATTATTTCAGCTCACACTGGGAGCACATGCAATTTACAGTGGTTGCATTCCACCACTGGGAGTTGTGAGCACATATTCTTTCATGGGGATTTTTATATGTGCGAGCAACTGAAGTTGCCATAACACGGGAGAAGCAGATAGCCTGTACGTAGTGTACCACGTTGCTGTAGTCTTCTGAACGGAAGAACTGGAGTCAACGATAATAAGTAGCTAAGTCATTGTGGTTCTCCCTGGAAATCTTGATTTTCTCGGAATTTTAAAACAATGAAATACGTGCACTACAGCGAAGAATTACTGGAATATCTTGAATGAGTGAAAGGCCCATAAAAGGGCATAACATAAGATTGCTCATATCACTGCTCACTGACAAGAAATGCTTAACAAGTAATGTGTGCTGCCCCACTGAAATGTGCAGCATCTTTTCGAAATTCAAATTTCAATATCTGGACTGTGCTACTGCAAATATTCTGCACTTAAACTGCATTTTCTGCATCTCATGAGCTGTAACAGCATACTCCCACTGACTGAGCAAGACATTTGCGATATTGCGTGAATGTTCCCTGGACATGAGATTTCCTAAGCTGAATGACCGCTTATCCTGAAAAGAAAACATTTATTTCTTTCAGCCTACACGAGCTTTTGCAACGTACACACGGGACGTCAGCTAACCAAAAAAGGAAATGTACTGTCTTGACAATGTATCGTAAGCTTTGACCTCCCCGCGTGTGTAGTGCTCTAGAATTATTTTTCGCGGCAAAAGCACAGAAGGATCAGTGCCCCTTAAGAATCATTGTATCTGAGAAGGGGAGTTGGCAGGGTGTCCTCAGCGGCTACCTGCTCAGGCATCTCAAGAAGCTATCGCCGGTTGATCCTTTCAAGGTCAATAGTTAGGAATGTGTGACGCAAGTGCTGCAACAAGGCTTCAAAGGACCCAAATGTGGTATGTCGATAGACAACGAGGAACTTTTTCACTCTGTCCCACACTGCCTGTTGTTTCCGGCGGTGAGCGAACTCACTGATTATTCAAGCTCGCTGGCCTTTCAAAATGATTGTGGTGTGCCTAACGAGCAGTTCCTTGAGCTACTGAGGTCTTACCGCAGCGTTACCTTTATTTCTTTTGACAACGACCTATACATACAAAAGCATGGCATCTGTATTGGTTCCTGCGTAGCGCCAGTCCTTTGCGAAATTTTTCTTGCTTTTTATTTATACCTGCTTTTGAGCTTGTTGTCCTTGTATCTTCTTTTTTCTTTTCCGGTTTTAGGTATCCACAATGTTTATCCACGTGCCACCAACCAACCAAACAGAGCCAGGCACGAGATACACCCCCGTGATAACACTAACACGTGGAAAATGAAATTCGCCAGAATGACCGAATGAGAATTTGGTCATTCTGGTGAATTTCATTTTCTACGTGTTAGTTGTATCACGGGGGGTGTATCTCGTGCCCGACTCTGTGTTTTGGTTGGCTTTGTTGCCGACCATCGGAAGGCTTGTGCACATGCGCACATTGTCTAGCTGCGGCGGTGTTTTTCAATGAATGTTCACAGTTGTTAGTATCGATTCGTCCTGTGTGTCTTTCCGTCTGTTGTTCGTTTATAGCGCTTAATTTTTCACCAAGTAAAGCACAGAGGGCGAGAAAGAGGTGATGCAGCATAAATCTATACGTTTGCCTCGATATGCATGTGAATTTTTTTTAAAAGCAAACTCCACGAACAGCAGGCACGGTAACAGCTGTCAGCGTCTTTCCGTCTTCTCATTTCTCAGGTATTCATACATTGCCTTTTAGTGCAGTTTTGAGCGTTCATTCTGCTTATTCGTTGTACGCGCATTACAAAAGATGGAATTGAATGCATGAATCAAGCATCACTTCCAATATGGTTGTTTGGCCAGACATGCCCATGTGCGCAACATTACATATGCTGACCTATTTTTTTTTTGTTTCCCGTCAGGTTGGACTTGTCATTCACTTGAAACAGCCATGGTTGTGCTGCAGCCCAGGCGGACTTATCCCTACCGACGATTCATTCGAACTAGTTGAAATTAACTGCCCATTTTCTTTGAAAAATAACATGCTCATCGACCATCAGAAGCAAGTGTGCTATGTACCATACATTCATATTGTTGATGGCAGGCTGGCGCTCACGAAGAGTCACCAGTATTACACTCAGGTCATGGTGATGATGCATGTGTTAGGTCTGACAGAAGCCATTTTTTTCACCATTCTGAAAAGCACAACATCAGTGTTAAAGTTGAAAGAGACGACTGCTTCTTGGCAGATCGTGCCGAAACTTCAGACATTTTACTTCGCACATTTGTTGCCTCAACTCACGAAAAATTTGTGAAATTCATTCTAAGCCCTGGTGCAGCCATTGTTCATTCCATCATTTTTATCCTAATTTATGCCCAACTGTATGTGGAAGGACTCGTCAAATGATGTGAAGTTTTTCTGTCTTGTGCAAGCCAGTTTCATTTTGTGCCTCATCTTATTAATTTTGGCTATGTTTCCCACCATTTCATATCATTACCGCTGCCTTAGCTGACCTTCAGTTATCTGCCCCTTGCATCACGTGACCTGCGCAGATCCACTTTTTTTGTGAATGTCTGCTGCAGCGTGTGCTATTCCTGTTTCTTCTCTAATCTGCTCATTAGCCATATCATTTTCGGTGCATTGCACATTGCGGCTCCTCACTTGTTCAGTTTCTTTGTTATCCTACACGTTTTTCCCCAAACGTTACCAATGCTTGGACACAATGATTGTAGATTTCCTCTGTGATGGCCAGTGATAAGTTGCCTGCCACGTTTTTTTTTTAAAGTCTACCATAAGTGCCCCAGGCCGTTATTCTTTTCATAGCCTTCCCGTCGGCAATTGCCTTCAAACGATGTATTGTTGAGCACACGACTGAGGTTTATTGCAAATCATGGACATTATTTTCCGCCATTTAGTATTTCGCATATTCACATTTAGTTTGTTATTTTCCATGTTTATGTGGTACATTTTGTAATTTACCGAGCTCGTTAATACAGCAGTGTGTCATCTCCAGATGGTAGGATGTGATGATATTAATCATTGAAGTGTTTTTTTTTGTTTTACCCCGGTCTAGTCATTTGTACACATACAAGCTTCTACAGAATGACAATGAGAGACCATAACCTTATTGTGTGATACGTATCTCTATTGTGATCCTGTTTCTTTTCTTATGGAGAAGCAGATTAGCTGTTCAGTTTTTTTAAGTATTGACTTGGGTACCAGTGGCGTAGCCAGGGGGTGGCACACCGGGCACGTGCTCCCCCCCCCCGAAATTTTTTTCGCCATGGCATACATAGCAAAAAATGGCCATTTCAAGGAGGTGCCCTCCCCGAAATCAAGGAGGTGCCCCCCCCCCCCCCCCCCGAAAAAAATTTCTGGCTACGCCCCTGTTGGGTACTTATACATATTGGAAGAACTCCTTGGTTATGTTTAGTAAGAAGTGTGCAGTGTCAAAAACCTTTTTGTTGTCTATGCAAGCTACTATATACAGGTTTCGGTTGTACGCAGCACATTTATCACATCACTTGGTTGATTACATGATAGTGATACATTGCATATCATGCGTTCCTGAAGCCAGCTAGCAGGATAAGTAATGAACTGAGACTAAGCAATATTAACTGCTCAGACTTCGTCATCGCACCAGAAATAATTTCTAGAGTTATTTCAATTTTTGCGTCAATCTCAGCGACTGTGACTTTGAGCAGAATGCGTGGTACTAATTTTCAGTGTCAACATGCTTCCAGTCCTTTTAAGTATGGTCATGGAAGACGCGTGAGAAGAGTCCTTTTTTCGCGCCGTCACAAGAACCTTCATCGTCGTCACGAAATGATTACTGAAGAACTCCTTCCCCCCAAGACAAAATCGTGCCGACACGGATGGTCTCAGCAATCCTTAATTGGAAGTGGTCATGCTGTACTTATTAACAAGTTTAACCAGGAAACCTTTGAATTTAGTCATTAAAATGGAAACCTGTCATTTGCAACCATGCATGGCTAATTTTGGCTATTTTTACTATGCTAGGTTCTGGGTATTCTCCCAATTCCGTGCCTAGTTTTTTTTGTCTTTTCTACCTGGTAACTCTGCTCTACCTTTGGGCATGTTATGCATGGGCCTTCTCGACTAATTTTGTGGTTACATATGGAACATCAGCCTTTAATTTCAGAATTATTTAATCAAAACACGGATTACTTATGTGCGTTCTGTACAATTCAGAACAGAACTGTTCTGTCACCTTCACTTTGTTGTTGAAATGGTGCTGATATTTCCCTACTTGTTTTTATTGTGTGGAAATGGTTTTGAAAAGAATTGTGATGTAAAAATTCAAGAATATTTATTATTAAATGTTTAGTAAACCTTCATTGCAGCATGATTGACTATAATGATTCAATACAACACAGTATACCAGACAGTAACACTTGTAGGACACAGTATGTTAAACGCAAAAACACAACCAACTAGTTTGAACAGATATTACTAATTTACATTACATTACTTGCAGAAAATGCAATGCAGCTCAACATTCAATAATAACAGCTGACCGCTGCAATAAGGCTAGTCAAATGAAATACAGAAGAGGCTGCAGAACACAAGGGCAATAAGGGGAGCACTTTCACATGAAAATTTATTATGCAGTACGTATTAAGGTGTGGTGCAATGTGGCAAACATTTTGTTCCCGTTTCTCAATATGAATACATGAATGTTTCCGTCTCCACACAAGGCACTCAAAGTTGTGTTTGTATGGTGGGTGTGTTTCAAAATACTGTAATAAAATTAAAGCAGCACAAAAAGTAAACGCTCCAGAAAACCACTTGCAGCATTTCATGTATCAATCATACAGGTGCAAGATTTATGTACATAATGCTCATGTACATACGAAACCATCAGAAATAACTCATGACCCACACATTTCAGTTCTGCACAAAGGGAGGTCCCAAACTCAAATACGAGACAAGGCATACATCACTTACAATGACCTGTAATACCAAAACCCAGCAGCGCCCCTATTGTTCAACACAGTCCCACATGAGCATCAGTTTTGCCCATACATCATTTGGTATTCGTAATATAAATTACAATAAACTAGGAATGTACATTTCAATTTAACTTCCTGGGTTACAATGAATATGTAAAGTTACAATAAATATGTAAACCGTTGCCAAATGATCGTGGCACCGGCAGTTTAAATCACTTTTACATTGGCACGTGAGTGCATTGACGAGTTTGTGCAGCCTGCAGTAGTTGCACAGCTCATAGTCTATGCAGCTAGTTTGCAGCAATACAAAACCGGTATCATAATCAAAACGCATAATGTGCGCATTCACGCACGTTAGTGGCACCACATTGTGCCATCTGCGGGAAACACTAGCACTTAGGCATAGGAGTAAGAATGGTAAATGCAACAGCGTTTCGCAACACAATTTACATGCAATGTTCACATGTAAGGGGCATGAATACCGAGTGATACTCGTGTTTCTCTTCCAAGCATATCCGGTCAAGCAGTTCCGCCTTTTTAAATGTTCATCAAAATTGAAATGCATGGTTTGGAACTAAGTTAAAAATTGTTACACAAATGTCATATCGTAGCATTACTTCAATTAGGTGCCTATTTAGTGTCAGAATAATTAATGAAAATCGATACATTTTATTCAAACATTGTCTGCAGCAGGGATCATTTCAGTACCTGGTGGAGCAGATCTCAGTCACGAGCTTCTTTCAAGGTGAGATACACTTAGGCAAATACAAAACTGCTGGTTTTGGTTGAAGTTACGAGTTAAGACTTCTGGATGCCTCATCAATCGAGAAAAGTGTTATCCATGTCAACATGAACAATTCAAAAAGTCATGCGATCAGATATTCTGGACGCATAATGTCAGATCAACAATATGCACATTATTTAGACATCGCATAAAATGACATCCCATGGTGGTGTTATCCCACGACACCACCGAATAATGAAAAGTGTGCCAATGGCGGATCACGTGCAACAAGCTTTCGAGGGGGGTGGGGGGCCACGGATCAATACGTTGGCACTGAAGAAAAAGATCACAAGTTTTCCAACACAGTCAGTGCAGTTACAACTCTCACCCCCCCCCCCCCCCCCCCCACCCCCCAGTGTTGCATTAGGGTCACGTATGATTTTTTGTGGCTGAGAACCTGTCACAGACCCAAAAATGATTTCTGTGAAGACTGTTAACAACTTGCAGTGCATTGGCGGAAAGACGTACAGGCTACCTGATCTGCCGCAATTTAAAAAAAGCCCACAAGGCTTTTCGGGCAAACAACTCTGTTCTTTTGTGAAGGAAGAGAAATAACTTTGGTTCAGTTAGCGCAACAATTACTGCGCTTGGCGCAGTGAGACGCAGATAGGTAAGATTGTACAAAATGACGCAAATGGGACACCTGCACCAACACTGCACCCGGGTCGATGCCAACGCATCAGATGTCACTGACAAAAACAGTGTGCAGGTACCTTCCTGCGCTGCGTCCTCAGTCTGATCATCTGGAAAGACAGCAGCAGAAAATATGCTTTTAATGACATGCGACTCTCCTCCGATAACTTATATACAACCCGCAACTGATTCACTTGGCATCGTTAAGCAGCACAAATCTCCACTGAACTTACGTAAGGGTTTAGTAATACCGGAACTGTTACAGACACTTAATTTTCATAGCCAATACAATTACTGCCACTGCAACATCTTTTTTTAAAGATTAAACGTCCCTTTACAGCACCACGATATACACCAGTTTCAATGCAGCTGTGCATTGGTGTTACTGCAACAACTGCATGACATTAAAAAAAAAAAAAACTGACCACGGATGCAAAGCGCTGCGACTGGGCCTGTTCTGCTGAAGCGTCACTCAGGCACCCCGGATTATAGACTCGACGTGCTCTTCTTCAGATGGCCCTAGGGCTGCCGGTAAGCACACCAACTCAAAAGCTATTAGAACTGGGTATATATAACACATACCCTGAGCTAAAGACAGCGGTACTGATCGCGCAGAGAAATCGTCTAAGTCAGACGAAAGCGGGAAGAGAGATACTCGCTAGGGTGGGCTTCCCACCGTACCCCCCAGAACCTGGACGAGGTTCTTGTAGAAATCCCGGATCCCGTCCGCAGCAAGATCTCGATCGCTCCCCTGCCCAAGAACATGGACGTCAAAACAAACAAAAAGCGCAGAGAAGAGAGAGTGCGATGGCTCCGAAAAACATTAAAAAACAAAACAAATGTTTTATATGTGGACGCTTCCAGATATAACTTTAAACGAGCAATGGGAGGCACAGCTCGCCAGCTCTGACCCGGAGGTTCAACTTGCGCTCCTGGGTCACGTCAGGCAGGCGGCAGTTGCCAGTGGAGCCCTGGACTTGGGGCCCCACCCATCGAGCTCATGACCCCTTGTCCCAAGCCCCTATGAATAAAGTTCTTCTTCTTCTTCTTCACTCAGGCAGTACACGCCTGAAGCTTGTGCCGTCGCCACACTTGCCGAGGCTGGAGTGTCGCTCGGCCAGTCCACACGTGAAGCTTGTGCCCTCGCCACAACTGCCGAGGCTCGGCGCTGAGCTCTGCAATACATTTTCACATCATCAGCACCAATACACTTACAGTTCGAGCGGGAAAACATACACAGACTGCACACAATCAACTTACTCGAGGATCAAAGCCTCCTTTTATAAGAGGGAGGGTACAGTCACAGGGCGGTGACTATATATATATTTCTAAATATATACTCAGACAGATCAACATACATACAAACACTACAGATTAAGCGTTATTCTGCGTGAAAGTCAGTTTCGTCGCAACTCTCACAGGCCACAGAGGTTGTTTGAGACAACCTCATTGTAGAGACGGCATCTCTACAATTGACAAATGCTTATAAATGTTACAAAAATGAAAACACCACTCGAAGCGTATTCAGGGCATTTATTTAATCTGTTTATGGCAGCGCTGCCAAGGGAACGCAGTCAAAGCTTAAAATCCACATCGAAGCCATGACGTTATGCGGGCGCTGAATGTGGCCAGTGAACTCGAGGTACAGTCAGCAAATATGTTACCTTCGCCGATAGCCTATTTACACGCCAAGCACGTGCATTAGAGTCCAAGCAGCCATGCCCAACCTACATCACTCGCCTGGTCTCTGCTGTCTGGTTCACCTCTCAACGATTTTGTTTACTTGCGATTATGCACGTTATCTCGCAAACAATGCCCGTTACATCTCCATGTTGATCAAATAAAGCACTCAGAATAGTGGCATTTTCGAAACTATCTTAAAAAAACTTGAGCTGTTTTGAAGGGTTCAAGAGCTCGAAGCAAATAATTATACCTGCAACGCAGAGCATCTACTCACTGCATAAAGAACGTCAGTCGCGAAAATACATTTTATTTTCATGCCTATTTACATAGAAAAGCTAGCAAACTGCATGCGCCATTGGTATTATGAACAACTAGACGAACGACAACTGATTGGTAACGTAAGGACGAACCACGAACGGACACGTAGCTGCACGCTCAGGTGCCTGGGATGGAGGAAATGCGTGGAGCAGTACGACGACACCCGTTTACCTTCACCACATAAACCGCCGAACAATCGAGACAAGCCCGTAGCCAGAAATGTTTTTCGGGAAGGGGGGGGGGGGGGGGGGTAGGCTCTTAGGGCACGCTCCGTGGCTACGGGTCTGAATCGAGATTACGTCATTATGCGGGAATTACAGTTACAATTTACCCCTCACAAGGCAGTACTGGCAAAAAAAGTAAACTCCAGCGCTTGCCGAATGGTTGCTGCAGTGCTACAGCTGACCTGCCGAGGGGGGGGTCTCCTCAAAGTATAAAGGTGGAGGGCGAGCGCCCCCCCCCCCTAATTTGAAGCCCGCAATATATTATTCTGTTTTGTTTCCTTTTTATACTACTAGCACACGGCAACGTGCGAGGCAGAGCCACACACACCACGATAACACATGAGCAAAAAAAATAAAACGATGCCCTGGCCCACACGAAAGCACTTGGGGATCGACACTTGCCTGTTGTATCTGTCGAGCTTTGACTGCACAGAAACGCCGTCGCCTTTTCCGCCGCACGACGGAAATATCGTTGGCAGATAAAACGGGTGCATCGCAATGGTGCTCTTGTTTCCCACGAAGTGTGCGCTACATATACGAGTCTCGCCCCGCACAAGTTGCCACAGCCACCTCTCCGGCCTAAACGAAAGGAATACATTCTATCACATTACGACATTTATCGTGCAAAAACATTGCACCACAGAGGAACAAAGAGAATGGTCCGTTACCTCGTTCGTTGCACAGCCCTGATCCACTGTTCCCTCCTCTCATTTTCATACTTCCTCCAAGGGAATCGGTAGAATTCCACCTATGCCATCTTTCCTGCGGTGTTCTTGTAACTGTTGCGACATCCTTCCACACAACGATACACAGAAGAGGACTTTTTAGGGCGCTCTTCACCGCGGCACGCCATGAGGATTAACCAGATTAACCTCGTTCGCAGCGGTGAACCGCGCGCCGGCTAAACCGTGTTTTGCCAGTCTTGCCGTAGATGGCGCCACCTTCTTTTTTCAGAAACATGTCGTACTGCTTCGTGCCGTACTGCAAGTCGAGCACCAAGAAAAAGCTTGGTCCATGCTTCTACAAGTTTCCTGCCGATGAAGCGAAAAGCGCGAACAGCCCGCGTCTCCGAAATGAAAGCCTTGGCACTTAAAGCATTTGTAACGGGAAAGAGTGACCAAGCAGCATTCTTTCTGTTTCCTTCTGCGATCACTGTATTCCCAACCTCCGGTTTTCCTTCTTTTTTTCCTTTTGTGAGTGTGTCTTGGCGAGAAGGGGGGAGGAAGAAGAATGTTAGCAGTAGTGGTAACCCTGATTTCTTTGGCCATTGTGACCACAGCAAGGAACAGGTGTACAATGTCTTCCTCAACGAACCCACACAGGTCTTGAACCCACTCTGGAACACTGACACCATTACCGTGAAAATCAGTTTTCTCCGAAATAAAAATGTTCGCCCACCACGGATTAGACACGGGGTAAACCGAGTCAGTTCACCATTGTTGTCTGTGTCTCCCTTTATGATAGCGGGCGTGGAAACTCCCGGATGGGTTTCTTTTTTTCGAGGTGTGAGAAAAGAGGGAGGGGTGAGCATGGGGGTGGTACCACTCCTATCTACAGCCACTGGGAACCGCTTACTGCCCGGATAGCGCGTGACTCACAAGTTGAGTGCGCGTCAGTTAGAACTCTTCGGCAGCCCTGGACGTGACTTCAGAGAGTGCGGCCACTTGAAACGCTTCTTTGAGGAAACTGGACGATTTCGAATTTCTCAGAGCACCTAGCCTTCTATCCACGGTATACCATGGAAGCAAGCACGAGGCCTTCGTCATTCAAGGTAAGTACGACAGATTTGCAAGAGCGATCAGTCTTGTGTTGATGTTTTCGACCGGAATACCATCACGTCAAGTTTCATCAAACATCTCCTCAGACAGACAGTTTGGGTCAGCCAAACTGGGGAAAATTTTGCGTTGAACGCGCTTTTCAAAGCTTTCTTGCAATGATTCGCTACTTCGTATCAAATGTAAGGCCAACTTACTGGTATATATAAAACGAAGTAACGCGGATCAGTAATTCATCTCCGATCGGTGAACTATCACCGATCTGCCAAAGATTAACTTAAGGAAAGTGAATAATCTTGACCACCACATGCGCTATGTATAATAATTGCTGTAGAGCTTGTTGCATTCCAGCCCTAGGGAAATTTAACCACAGAAATTTCCATCTCGTGAGTCTGCACCCTGACGTATATAACTTGCGTGGCGGGTAATCAGCATCACGATTAGTTGTGATTTTCGCAATGTGCTCGTAAACACGGTTTATCTACAAACACGGTTTAGCAAAAGCATCGCGGGGCTTCTAGAGGCACATTCTACGTTAGAAAAAAAAAAACATTCGGACTGTTCTTTAAAGCGGGAAATACAGATGATTTTTTTTCTATCGTTTGGTGAGAGTTCGTTTCGTAAAAATTAATTTTATGCCCCAAGGTTGTTCCAAAAACTGATGACGATTCACTGCAGATTCTGTTTGAGGCCTCCACCCAAGGAGGAGGCGACGTGGACATGGTCTGGGCCAACGTTCTTAGAAAACAGCAGGGTGAAATATTCGCCTTGCTGGCTATAATGGACAAGCGTCACGAGAATTACCTCAAGCTCGACCGAATGCGCCATAAGATGGAGCCTGATTTCCGGAAGAAGAGTATGTATAGAGGTAAATCGTTGTCGGGAATATGTTCTTGTTCCCAGTGTGATTACACGTTAGTTGAAATCGAGCAGTCCAAACTATGTGTGTACGTTCGACCATTGGGAATGTTAAGAAGGAATTAAACTCTATGGCAAAATAAATTTTTATTTTGTGCCAGTTCCATGGTTGCCACAGTTTTGCTCACGACTTCCCACAAGTTCGTTCTCTTTACGCCAAGTTAGAAGATAGTGGGCCGTGTGAACATATAGTGACAATAATACCTGTAATCCGTTATGGATTTAGTGGGCGTTGCAGCTAGGGCTTGGTACAGGTGCACACAGGCGAATGGCCACAAGAACACGACACGAGGCGCAAGTTTTCTGTGCGTTTCGTGTTCTTGTGGTTATTAGATTATGCGCTCCTCGGCAGCCCCTTATTACCCATAAGTAATGAAGCACCGAAGCACCCTTCACATCTAAATTTTATTAGTGGAGTGTCGGGACGAGATTTTTGCTCCTTATATTTTTTTTATTGTTTCTGTGCACAAAAAGTCAGCCCTAAAGATGCGCAAAGGCTAAAACACCATTCTTTTTCCGCATGCAGGCTCAGCTTCCAGTGTAGTGACGAATCATCAAAGCAGCCCACTCATCCGACCCCATTGAAGTCTTCGTGGACGGTGCGCCTTGAGCCCAATCTCAGGATGAGATCCTTTACGACTGCAGTGACCACAGGTTCTGCTCCCCATATCGAGCGATTCCATGCCGGCCGTCCAGTGCCCTGCCCTCTCGGTTCCCGGGCAACCGCATAACTTCCAGGCCTGCCCGAACCATGATCTTCCCAACGCAGCGTTGCCTCCATCGAGAAATGGCATTCCATGCCCCGACCCTGCTATGGCGTCAAACACAGCTGCGTGAAACCTTATTGAACACTGTAGTAAAATAGGACAGCTCCCCCGACGCGAGCGCTCCGAATCACTGCGTATGCGGAGGGTGCGACCATCAGCAAATTCAGAGGCAGTACTTGGACACAACACCAAATCCTCAGTTTTCCCAGATTTCCCGTCTCATCGCTAACTAACCTTTGACAGAATTCTTTGAATGACCTCTCCATTAAAATGAAAATTTTCTGAACGAGCGGCAACCTATCTTTCGAAGCATTGACGATCGAATGTGAACGCTTAGCGTTGCCTACGTCCACAACTCCTCACTTGTACATACCTACTGCTTTCTGTGGAGCTTTTCCACCACTGTTTCGTATTTTGTATGAGAGACTGTGTATTCAATAAAGCATGTTTCTTCTTTTCCATGAGGGGCAATACTTCTCTGTGTCTCACTGTAAGCATGCGACCATCTACACTGTAAAAGAAAATCACTTCCAGGTGGGAGTAAAGTGCCTCTCCTCGAGCTGTTCGGAGTAATTTGTACTCCGGAGCAAAGTTTTTACTCTGGCTGGCGGGAGTAATTGCGTGGCACCTCCGGAGTATTTTCCGCTGGTTTTTCACTCCGGCGATCTGGAGTTTTTGCGTGGCACCTCTGCACTATTTTACGAATGTCCCTTACGTCTTCCGGACGGAATTTCAGTGAGATGGATCAAGAGTATTTTGTTAAATTCTTTGTTCCGCTCTTACTTCATTTATTCTATGCTGATCGTGTAACGCGTTGGTTCGATGAAGGAATTCTCATGCAAACACTGTAGAGTTATTGTGTATTTTGCCACAGAGCTCCAGCAGATTAATTTCATGAAAATATTTGAGTTCTTATTGTTTAATTTATTCAAAATAGGCTGCCGTTTCCGGTTGACGACCCAGCATTTAGGAAAAGAAGACAAGAACAAACAAATATACAAAATGCCACTAAAAAACGAAACACAAGATGACCGATTCCCTTTTTCCCTCTTCTGTTCACAGGCCAGCGTCGTTGCATTGTCCAGATCAAAAACTATGTCGCGCCTTCGAGCACTGTCCGTCACAGAGGGATAGAATGAAGTGTTTTATTCTTCGAGAGAAACGGTACATCAAGGGCAGACATTATGACAGATTTACCTGTTTGGCCAGGTCCGACCCCCCCCCCCCCCCCCCAAAAAAAAAAAAACTGCATACACGGCATGGCAGCTGGACTGAAAAGAGAAGAAAAAAATGCAGCAGCGCGATAGTACCCTCTCCTATCATCAACACAGAAAAGACTGCTAGTTTTTCAAGAAGGTGCCCTCTCTTTTCTTTTTTTTTCATTTCACTACCATGTCCCCTCCGCCCAACGATACGGAGCCGTGCTCTCAATAGGGTTGCATATATGAGCGTTTTTCCTTATCCTAAAACTACTTCACAAGCCCCCCCCTCCCCCCCCCCCCCCCCCCCCATAGGCTTGCGCACGGTTCCCCTTCACACGGGGGGGCGGCAAAGGTTCGTCGCAGCGCCCTCTCTCCCTATCATGCCAATGTATGAGGCTGGCTTTGCGCCCCCCCCCCCCCCCTCTCGCCCCCCACTTCCCCCCCCCCCCCCCATGCACACGCCTATGCCCCCACCCCCCTTTTGCCATTTACCGCAGGTGGCATGCAGATCACGCAGAAGCTTGAGCGTGTTTTCTATCACTGAACGCTCCTACATTTTCTTTCAGATTGAAAAATGCCCTTCAGACGCGCGCGAAAAATGGGCCACTTTCTGTGCTTACACGTGGTGTGGAATGAAAAAAATTTGGGGGACCCTTAAGCTTCGCCTTTAAGAGTTGAACGCGATAGCGATATCCTGTTCCTAGTGCGCACGTCAATCACTTATTGCATACTATGTAATGGGTAGCATGCTTTAAAGCACGAGCAATTATGAGCGGGAAATGTTTTCGAACTTGCGATGCACCCACTACGTGGTCTTAAGGGAATACGCGCTGTAACGTGTGTGCCTTTTGTAACGAGTGGCAGGCTTTGAATCACGATGTCATTATGATATTCACATATTCTGACACCCGATGGCAATTTACGCTTGTACCACGGAATAGTACTGCGATATCACATGTACTGTGACGCCTGTATACAAGACGCGTGTGTTTGTAAAGCATGAAAGTTATTTTCACTGCATTTCCAAGCAGACGAAGTTATTTTCGTAGGAGAGGAGAAAGAGGGGGGAAGCGTAGGAGAGGAGAGGGCGATACATATCACGTACTGTCACAGCGCATTGTCTTATTATAACAGCGCCATCTATCATCTTTAATCATCAACGTATACGAAAAACCACTGATGCCATCTAGTATATCGTCACCCAACTGCAGTTTGCATGCATATCTATGGGACAGCGCCATTTATTGTATGCTAAGGGAGACGCCACTGGCTACTCAGGATGCATCGACAACCGAGAACCGCCCAGGTGATGCCATAAGGAGCTTTGCCCCTAAAAAAATCACAGCATATCCACGGGGTGAGTGATGAAGAGTTTGGGGCGAAGCTCGTGAAGCAATCATGGTTACACCGTGAAATCTTGAGTGGTTTCGCCCAGCAGTAATCAAAGCGATTACTGCTGGGCGGCCTCCTTGGCGCGCACCGTCTCGGGATCCGCCTGACGCCGCATGCGGTTGGCGGCGGCTTCGCGGGCGCGCACCGCCTCGAGATCCGCCTGGCGCCGCGCTCGCGTCGCGGCGGCCTCTCGAGCTCGCACCTCGGGATCCTGCCGACGAGCACGAGCCGCAGCGGCGCGGCCTTCCGCAGCCCGGCGCTCCTCGTCGTCCATGGCACGCCAAGCAGCACGATCCGGCAAGCGCACTCCTACGGCGACGATCCAGGGAATAAGAGAGAGCGGGCGCTCCCCGCCCGGCGCAACCCCGCGCAGCCCGTACAGCAGCCAGTCGGAGAGCAGCTGCACCGCCAAAGCCATCTAGCGTACCTTCACCCAACCTCCATATTGTACGCATGCCGGAGTTCCGCACGACGTATACCAAGGGCATGGAGCCGCGGTTACGCGGAGAAAAGAGAAAAACTTCGGAGCAACACAATCTATATAAGGACAAAAATGTAGCAGGCGCGTTGCTTACAAATGTACCGTGCTTGTAATCAGCCAAGCCATTTTAAAAATACTGCTTTATTGTGAAATTCGAGGCTCGGACTTACTGATGTTTGAAGTTTGAAATACAGCTCGTACACGAAAACGTGCTCCATTTTCAGAAAAAGACGTAATTCCATTCCCATTCCATTCCGTGCAAAAGGCGCTTAATTCCATTCCCTACATTTCCTCTAAGCGTTGTCCCCATTCCATTCCGGGGCCGCGAAAATGTGGAATGATTCCGGAGTCATTTCAATTCCGGAGTGGCAACTCCGCAAGACTGGTACAGAGGATGGATCGACAACCGACCAGGTCTCGCTATAAGGAGCTTCGCCCCTAAAATATCAGTGGTTACAAGTCGAACGCGCTGTACTGTGCACTTCACAAACGTTTGCAAAAGGTGGGTACTGCGAATTTTTCCCTGGAAAACTTTATAATTGAACAGCTTGTTAACGCACCGAGGCAGCGCCCCACTTGGACTCCGGACTTTGTAAAGTGGTGTGCAGTCCTGTACTACTTATCACCGAAGACATATCGTTACATCCGTAGAACCGAGGCCTCCTGAAGCTACCGGCAAAAACTACTTTGCTCCGTTATGTCGGTAAGTCATGCAGTAAAAGTGGCCTCACACCACTGATGAAAGAGCGTATAGCGCAGGAAGTGAAAGATCTGAAACAGCAAGCAAAAAGATGTGTTCGCTAATCATTGATGAAATGGCCATAAGCTCAAAATATGTGTATGACCGCAAAATGGATTGTTTTTTTTTTGGGGGGGACAAGAAAGAACAAAGTCTGACACGAATCAGACAGGACACTGTAAGCAATATTGTGCTTGCTAACAAAGTGCTTTGCTTTGTGGCGTCAGGGCTTTCGACGTCGTACAAAATAACCGTGTGGTTTCTTTTTCACAAATCGGTTAAGTGGAAAGGTGCTGTACCGCTTGACAAACCACGTAATTGAAGAAGTTGAAAAGTGTGGTCTACAACTGATACGAGTTGTTACAGACAACCACAAAATTAATGTGACTACGATGAGACATTTCGGCAATGGATCACTGAAGCCAGTTGTGAGCCATCCTATGCAACGCAGACAGACAATTGTTTTTGTCATTCGATCAGTGCCATATCATTAAAAATGTGCGGAACCTCTTTCTTGAGGGTGATATGGCAGATGGCAGCCTCCCAATAACAGGATTGTTCATAAAGAAACTGTATGAGCTCCGGAAGAACGAAGTTGTAAAACCGGTTCGCTTTCTGACCCAAAAGCATGTGGAACCTAGCAACTTCCGAAAAGATGGAATGTCGGGAGAGCAGTTCAGCTCTTTTCAGACCAGGTGACTTGCTGCAGTTCCCTTTCTTATGTAGTACCCGGATCACCACCCGAAATCTGAGCCCTTCAGAAACGCTGCTGCTACTGTGGAGTTCATGAAAGCAATTCAAATGTGGTTTGCTATCCACAACGTTGTCAATAGAAGAGCGCATCGGCACCTAAGCAAGCCCGACCAAAATGCATTTCTTCTGTGTTGGCAGACAGACGCTTGCATTGGCTTGAAGAGGAATTCCCACAGTACCTTGAAAACCAGAACAATGCCTGCACGTCAAGTGGGAAAAAAATTTCTCAGTGCGTAGACTTATGAAGCATTGCTGCTGACAAGCAAGTCTACTGTGCTCTGTGTGAAATACCTACTGGACAGTGGGTTCTTTTATGTCCTCACCAGGAACCTTTCAAGTGATCCGGTTGAGGCTCTTTTCAGTGCTCTGCGCGAAATGGCAGGATGCAATGACTTTCTCGATGGCTAGATCTGTAACATTCTGCCTGGAAAAAGTTAATGCGAACCGGTGTCATGTGTGCATCGGAAGCATCAAATGTTGCAGATGGTCAGAGTGTTATGAGATAGGTGCACATGTTTTGCTGCAAGTTATTTTACTCTGTTGTAATTTAGAGTACCCATGGTTTGCTTTATCTTGTTCGCTAACGAACTTAATGTTTACACTGCAAGCAATGTTTTATAGAATATCAGCATTCTGACGACGTTTCTGTGCCATAACTCTTCTTTTCACCAGCATGTACAGTGCCTCTACTTCAGCCTTGTGTGAGAAGATTGTTCCAGAA
>JALIZH010024014.1:0-34868 GCA_030522465.1 Rhipicephalus appendiculatus
GACGGCGCCGCGGTGTAGCAGACGACATTCGGTTCGTGGATCGCGAGAATACTTGGCTGCATAACGTTGTAAGCTGAAAAGGGGAAAGGAAAACGGTAGGGACGGACTCGGGGAAGAGATAGGGATGAGAATGAGGGAGAAGGAGGAGTCGACGAGGCGGTGGAACGTATGTCGCCTGTCGTCAACGAGGAGGTGGCTTTTCGAGTTGAAAAGGGAGTCTGCGGGGGAAGGGGTGGGGATAGGGGGATGAAAGTAAACAAATGTACACAGGGGGAGCTCGCTGTCTGGCGCACCGCGCGCGCGCGCTCTCGCAAGCCTGAGGTAACGTGTCGTCGCCAGGCGTATTCGGGAAAACGAGCACTTCACATTCCCAGTCACGTTCGTTGCCTTTTCGAGGATTCTCCCGCGTGCAACCGGGATAGGGAATAGGGAAGCTGACGGCGCTAGAGGGGCGCTCTGTATAGGAAGCCTGGGGATATGTATAGGAAGAGCGGTGGAGGGAGGGGGGGGCGCGTTTTTGAGTGATACCAGCGTAGAGTTCGCTTTATCGAAGAGCTGAATGCTTGCTCTCTTTCCTCCTCTCTCGTTTTCCGAAAGCAACGTGTTTGTCGTGTACTCTTTCACCCTCTCCCTCTCTGTGTCGCGTTGTCACTTCCCTACGAAAGGCCTCGCACCGACGGTGTCAGAGACGGCGTGTTTGTTTTTTTTCTTCCTTCCTTTCTTTCTTTCATATTTCCTAAATTTCAATACGGATACGGTAGTGTAGTAGGGTGCAGCCGAGGGCTGGGTGGTTGCTAGGCAACGAACAACAAGTTGGGGAATTCGCGCGTTTTCGTTTTTTTTGCTTCTAGCCTGTTTTCACGGGTTTTCATTCCGGTTTTGAAGTTGTGGCTGCTATTGCAACGCGCGCGTTTGTGTGGCTTTCGCGCCGAGGAATGCGATAACGCCCTTATCGACGCATCGCTTTTTGTTTCGCGATGTCGAGTGCTGGGTTCGTCGTTTCTTTCGGTTTTTCTATTTCTCGCTCCATCTACGCCGTTGCTGAGCCGATGACATGTTTATGTTATTTTTTTAAAAGATGTTACTGCAAAGCTAACGCTGGCGTCTTTATGCTTCCTTGTTTTTGCGGTTGTTTTCATGTGGTTTTCGCCTTGTCGCATCAGTGTAGGCGCAGCGAAGTTACCCGTTGGTTTTTTCTCCAGATCTTCACTAGCCCGATCGTCCGCATAATCATAGGAACGAGATCTCACTGGTCTACCTACTCAGTCATGTTGATTTGATCCGATATGTTATGACATTAGCGTCTGCTTTGAAAGGGGTAGTGACATCATTTTTGGAAGGTGAGTCCACTCCGTAAAGATATCCTGTATACAGAGGCGACTATGCGAAAGTTTGTAGCTCACAAATGCTGATGTTTTATTTTTCATATTAAAGTTAATTGTCCAATGGCGCAGTTACACACATCGACACTAGCTCGACGTCAGGCCACAGTGCTACTTTTGATGACTTCACGGAGCAGTCTGGCCAGTTGTGATGACGTCAGATACCAAAACTTCCAAAATGGCGGCTTCTGAGTCGCCAACGGAGCCACGGTGCTCAGCGGCCGCGAAAACGTTACGATATCTTACGTGGGCACGTGACGAAAATCTCATGCCGTGTTGTGACGTTATGGTACAGTAGGAACCGAAACTAGCTTTTAAAAACATTCTGTAATTGCTCTTTCATGGTCCATTCACGCTTAGCAGTACATTTTCTGGGCTCTTGGAAAGCTTGGGCCTTTCATTTGACGCAATAAAGCGACAGCTGAAAATTTTCGTGTCACTACTCCTTTAAGGGGGCAGGGTGCAAGGATTAAGAGGGCTGGGGCGTTAGCTGCGAAATAAACGCATTCAAATTTCGTGCCCGAACTGCCGGTACATTGGCGTGATATCCGTAAATGCTCTATCGTAATTACACGTTTGTGTACTCCGCCTAAGTGCCACCATTTTCCATGCTCATCATTTATTGTCCCTCGAAGAACCCTTATTGTCCCTTAAAGAACCCAGGGATACATAAAGGGGGAGGAGGGCAAATGCATTAATAACACTGGTCATTTGTTAACAATGGTCTGTGAACGCTCTTGGTAAATGTTCGTATTGTGATAAAAATTTGTTTTTTAAATGCAACTTGTCTGCAATGCCTGAAATGGAAAAGTGGAACACAAAAGCTGTACAACTGATAATAAACTGATATTGAAAAAAGAGGGGTACAACTGGTAATCGTGAGCTAGAGTGTAGTGGGGGTGAGGCATTTACGCTTTTCACTTCAATAATTATGCAATAGTATCATCGGTAAGAACAGCAGAAGGAACAGTGCGAAGAATAAAAGTATTGCGTTCGATTGGGAGCGTATATAGTCGCACTCATATAAGGATGAGAAAAAGGATGTCCCCCATTGTGTAGTGGGGGTAGATCGGGGGGGTTTAGAAAACATGAGTTTAAGTGATGTGGTTCTCATGCAGAGAACCAGAGGGCTCGTCGTGGACTTTATTGAGCCTGAGAAAATTAAGAGTCGCGAATATGTCTCTGCCCCGACAGGAACCCTTGCACGACACTGAATCTCTACCACATCCCTTTATTTCTACTCGTTTTCGGGATGTTCATCCTTGAGGATCCCTTCCTCCTTGGTATTTACTTGGTAACGCCTGATGCATATGCCAGGAAGCCGGAATTCGGCCTTGGGCGGATGAACGGCAACCTCTATTCGGCGGTGATCGGTGTAGGAGACCAGGACGAGATCTGAACAAAAGAGTATTATGCAGCAGGCTTCTTCGTGCGCAGCCAATGTGCATTGTTCTGCTTGTTCGATTATTTGTTTATTTAGTAATACTGTCGATGCCAGTCTAGATCATCCCGGGAGGAACGCACATTGGCATGCTACATAAAATGTCCTACGAGAGAGAACAAAAACAACAATTAGAATGATCACTGAAATTTTATTAGCACAGAAGAAGCTAAACACTGCTGAAATACTCACACGATCCCTTTGCATTTGTCTAAGCCGTCTCGCAAGTGAAAGCCATCTTAATTTGGTTCTCAGTTGATTGCATTCACCCACCCTTCCCGAAAGCCTCTGTACCCAACGTGGTTTTACATTGCCTCCGTGATCGGAAGCATCGTCTTAAGGTGTCACTTGGTTTTACGGGGCCTCCGGGATTGGCCAACCTTTGACCGAACGACGATGTGATTGATGACGTCATCACGTGATGTCACGTTGTGGCGTCATGATGACGTCACAAAAATGGGTGACCTGAGACGTCGTGACGTCATTGAGTGACGTCATCGCGTAATGATTTTTCGCATCACTCGTGTTGACTTCGACAGTCACTTTTCGTTTTCAATGAGGCATTTAAGGTTTTCGCTTTAATAATTATACAATAGTATCATCGGTAAGAACAGTAAAAGGAACAGTAGGAAGAATTAAAGTATTCCGTTTGATTGTGAGCGTATGTAGTCGCGCACATATAAGTATGAGAAGAGAAAAAACGCAGCAGCGGCTGATGTTTTGCCATTGTGTCCATTGTTATGCCTTAATGCGGCGCCAATCGCTTGCGCCTTTCCTGCGTTGGAAAGGCGGTGGTGCTGTGGGAACCACTTCTCGTTTGAGGTCTTAGCCGCTCGCATTGTTAAACGGTGAAACTCACTGTGAATGTCACCGAAGCACCGTCTACAAGCAAGTTGGTTCTACAATAGTTACTCAGACTTAAGAAAACAAGTATTAACTAAATAACATAGATGTCTCGCCACCTATGTAGGTGGCATCCTCAGTATGCATTTTCAACAAATGAGTGGAAGTCAGCTAATTTACTACTAGTCATAAAGGTCATCTTAAAAAGTCCGGTAGGGGGGCAGCGGTTGTTGCAAGCCGATGTGTCGCGACGGATGAACAACGATTCCAAGAGTTCTCTCTTCCCCCACCTTCGTTGCCGAGCCAGCGTCGTCGCATTGTTGAAGTCGAAGGTATGCCCTGCAATCCAGCAGTGTTCGGCGAGTTGCGTCTTGGAATGAGGGGCATGGGTGGCTTTAGCGAACATTCCCCTCTAGAGTCATGAATTCATCCGGCTTTTGGAACATTTTGCTATCAAGTCGGTGTTGCGCAGCACTGGAAGGTTGGCTTCTCCTTCAAGAGAGTGTGCATGAGGTAAAGCACGCTTCTGGTTCTCGATGGGATTCTTTGGCAGCGGGTCGCTCCAGTCGCATTCCTTTCGTTCACCATCAGCGGCTACATGTCGAAAGAGTGAGTGAGCTTTATATAAATAAAATTGAGCGTCATTAATCTCAATTTCTCTGCGAGACGCTGATAATCCGCGAACGCTGAGTGCTGGTGCCTCATCTTTTGCTATGACCAGCGCGCGAACAGGGTCAGTTGGGACAGAACACCGAAATAGCAACAAGTGCTAGCGCCGTGTTTTCTCTTTGGCCTTCCGTTATTCATACCGAAATGTAGTACCAACAAAGCGTGGTCTTGGAGCTTGTTTCACCTTCTGGCCCGTAATGGTTCCTGGCCTCCATTTCCGATGATGCAGGGGTACTCCGAAAGCTGTCGGTATGAGTTTGTACTAGTGAATGTTGACCTAGCACACACGATTTAGAGCAGCTGTTTGGGAGTGGCGAACGAATCTTTGCGAACGAATTGCAGTATTTAATGAATGCGGCCATCACAAATCACGTATTATAGTTTACCACCAACCCTCAAAAGAAAGGTATATAACAGTGGAAAGGAAAATGATAGGTGTAACCTTAAGAGACAGGAAGAGAGCAGAGTGGGTCAGGGAACAAACGGGGGTTAAGGATATCATAGTTGAAATCAAGAAGAAGAAATGGATATGGGTCGGGCACGTAGCACGTCGGCAGGATAACCGCTGGTCATTAAGGGTAACTGACTGGATTCCAAGAGATGGCAGACGTGTGAGGGGGGAGACAGAAAATTAGGTGGGTAGATGAGATTAAGAAGTTTGCAAGTATAACGTGGCAGCAGAAAGCACAGGACCGGGTTGATTGGCGAAACATGGGAGAGGCCTTTGCCCTGCAGTGGGCGTAGACAGGCTGATGATGATGATGATGACAGTGGCACCTTACCGGTACTTACCTACGGAGTAGAAACTTGGTGGCTTACAAGGAAGGTTCAACTTAAACTGAGGACGAGGCAGAGAGCAATGGAAAGGAAAAATGGTGGGTGTAGCCTTAAGATACAAGATGAGAGCAGAGTGGGTCAGGGAACAAATGGGTGTTAAGGATATCTGACTCGAAATCAAGAAGAAATGGACATGGGCAGGGCATGTAAGGTGTTAGCAAGATAACCGCTGTTCATTAAGGGCAACGGAATGGATTCCTAGAGAAGGCAAACGCGCGGGGGGGAGACAGAAAGTAGGTGGGAAGGTGATGTTAAGAAGTTTGCGGGTGTAACGTGGCAGCAGAAAGCAGAAGACCGGGTTGATTGGCGGAATATGAGAGAGGCCTTTGCCCCTGCGGGGGGCCGTAGTCAGGCTGCTGATTCTACTGCTGCTGCTGATGATGATTATTATAATGATGCATGATGCACAATGCGGCCGGAATTTTCGTGCTTGACTATCACAGTTACGTTTTCTGTGGGTATCACAGTTACGTTTTCTGTGGGTAGTAGGTCCCTGCTTTTACACATATACTGAATTCACTAGGTTGTGTTTGTGCGCTTTTGTGCCAACATGAACCTGATGTTGTTGTCTATGAGGTAGGCGATTCTCACGCATGTGGGACAGTAGTTTAAATATTACCAGTGTAGAGTCAACAATGATGGCGAGTGCCTGAAAAACGTATTATCGGGGCCAGTAAATATAATGTTATGCTGGGCTGTGTGAAAGGACGGCTGGCGACACCGACACAACGCGTGTAGACGAAGCTGTCCACATCAGAGGAGTCTGAGATGCATGGTTTGGGCCACGCGATATATAAGAGAGCAACATTTTTTTTTTCTTTTTTGGTTTACCATGCGCCGGCATTCATAAATAATGGAGTTCCCTTTTTAACGTTCTTTTCGAACCTGTCACGGTTCGTACATGTTTGTCTTTGTTTTCTTTTTTCAATAAAAAGTCGCTCTCTAGATACTTCTACCTTCGCTTGAACATTTATAGTTCTCGGACGCACTAAAACAGTACCGGAGAAACAGGATACGTTTGAAGCAGTCTTGAACAGTTACCCTAGTAACACTTAACGCTAACTAGTTACTATTGCTAGTAATTTGCAGCTCTAACATTTTTACTTTTTTATTGTATTAACTTCTCACTGTTATTTATTTTCACATGGTGATGGCAGCGTTTCTGCGTTGCAGTTACTATAGTTTTCGTACGGCGTAAAGCTGCTGATGCAAGGAATCAGCGTAGCGTAATCTACACTGCGCATGCGCTGTACGTAAACGCATCTGGATATCTAACGCACGTACGCTATATTTCCAGCCGCGGCGGTCGCATTTCGATGGAGGCGAAAATGCTAGAGGCCCGTGTTCTGGTAGACTTAGGTGCACGTTAAACAACTCCATGTGGTTGGTATTTCCGTAGCCCTCCACTGCGGTGTCCCACATATTCATATCGTGGTATTGACACATAAACCCAAACAGTTTTTGTTTCGACGTTTGGTCTCCTCTTGGGTTCTGAGCGCATGTGACTTCTTGTGTGACTTGTGTATGGCTTGATCTTGAACTCATGTGACTTACTTCCCATAGTACGAATGAAATTGTCTGCGGCTTGGTATTTCATTAACAGTGTTCATTTCGAGTTATGAAAAGGTAACGACGTTTCTTGTGAGCCACTACTGTAACCGTTAGAAGTTTCTTTGTTTAAACTTCAAAGTGCGGTTATGACAATGTTAACCGTTTTGCTACAGGTAACACTAACTGCAACATTCTTACTCTTTGCTGGTGACGTGCCCAGGGTGGCTTACATTATATTGACATTATAGTAAGTGGGCGTACTTATTTCTAATGTGGTCGTTGTCGTAGCGGCAATAAAGCTGTCAGCGCGAGGTTTTACGCAGTCACGTCAACTTGCTGAACTTTAATCCTTTATCGTTTCTTGTCTCAGTATGTGCCCCTGACAATGACACCCTGACGCAGAACTTCTTGTCCTTTGTTGTTTGTTATGGTCACCTTGTGCAAACTTTGTTGAACAACAAATGACTGCGAAGGAAATTCTTGCACGTTCCTGTTAATCTGATCTATGTTTTATGTTCTGTTAAGGTCTGAAAACCTGTCAGTGTCTTGTAAGTGGAATACGTGGCATTGTGCTTTAGTTCTCGTGGTTTGCTCAGGTTGTTTTTTGTTTTGTTTGTCATGCAATGACTTAGTTGTTTTGTCACATAAGCGAGGAATGTAATTCCACGTTCTTATAAAAAAAAAAAGAGGCAGGAGTAAGGGAAGATGGAAGCTCGTCATGAAAAATTGTAAACAGCGATTGTGCAGGAGCCGACGTTTCGACAAGTGGACTTGTCTTCTTCAAGGCTGTAACTGGTTGCAGACTTGAAGTCTGCTTCAAGTTGCAGCCTTGAAGAAAAGTCCACTTGTTGAAACATCGTTCCTGCACAAGCCCCGTTTACGAATTTTTCTCCAAGTTCTTATGTTGCACATAGTATGCGTGCTGTCTACACATTAGCATTTAAAGCATTGTCTCTGTTATGGGATGTAATATGGGTCGATGCGTTACTTTCTTCTGTCTTTTATTTTTCACGGGGTAGCTTATTTTAACGCACCCATTCCGCGATTTATGAACGCGCGGTGAACTTTAAACGGCGTGGCCCTGACCTGCCATGTGAACTCGCATAATGCGAACGTCGGTCAGCGCTTGATAGTGTGGGCTAGTTCTGGCTAACTAATAGCTTGTGTTGGTCAATTGTTTCTAATTTTGGTTCAACGATGGCTTCTCCCGGCAAATTGTTGCTTAATATTGGCTAAAGTATGGCTTATATTGGCTAGTGTGGTGGGCTTAACGTCACGTAATGTTGCTTATTTCGGCTGCTGTTTGCCAAGCGCTCTTAATGAGAGGAACGTTCTATTCATTGCATGTCAACATAATGATTCTGTGGCATACTACCCATTCAGAAATGTGAGTGTGTTTTACATGCTTTTTCTTCGTTACACATGCAAGGGCCTTCAGGTTTTATTATTTTTCCCTCTCTGCTTTTGGCATAGCTACCTCTTTGATTGTTTACTTCTCCAAGATCTGATTACTTAATAAACATAAGCAAGGAATAGTTATGTGTTATTTCTGTTGTCATTACGTTCGGCTGGGGTCTGCTTCTGCTCTGTGTGAGCGAAGATGCGACATTAACGATGACTGCTCCACGGGAATGCGCTACGTTTCGGCAATGTACTTGTGGTTCTCAAGAGCGGTTGCCAAAGGGCCTGCCTAGCCTGCTCGAGGGCCCACCGTGAATAAACCGCTGTACTCCTTCACTTATGTGACCGTAGCAATGTTTTAAAGATTTAGCTAACTGAGTGGATAGTAAACCCATCCAATAAGAGTCGCGCTTGTGCCTTACGTCATCTTTTGTGTTCGTTCGGAGCCATAACGTTCTGAAGTTGTTCTTGCGTGTTTGGCCCTTCGAAAATATCTTAACGCCTTAAAGTGTCTCCGTAATGTTTATATCTTTACGGCGACACGCTTGGTTTTGGAGATAAGCGAAATGTGGCTGAAGAGTTATGTGGTCTAGTTGGTTTGGATCCGTATTTAAACAGTGCAGATAGAATAGCGAAAGAAGAGACTGTACAAGACTATAGCAGGTGTCGGACAGTCGTGAGTTCTGTAGTTGCGAAATGTGATTGGTTGTTGACTAAGCATTTCAGTATCATGTTGTTGCAGAAAGTGTTGCGATCTGTTAGTACGATCGAAGTGTGCTCCTTTGCTTGCTTGCAGGCATATTCGTCACCCCTTTGTGCGCCAGTTGATTTTAGATGTGAGCCACACAATATCTTCTCAATACCTGCGAACAGCGCTTTACTTTGCCGTAGAGACGATCTTTCCCGATTACTAGCTTACTTCGGTGCGCTCAGCATCTTGGGGAGAGTTGCGTCATCTCTCGACTGTGAATCGCACTACCGTTCGCGCTAACGCTTCTTTGCTGTCTTTTTTTCTTGTGATGTGAAATGGCTTGAGAAACGCACCTTTACACTCTGGCAGCGAGAGGCAGTGAGAATGCATCAGGTTAAGAAAATATTATTGGAAAACCGCAGTGAAGCTTACCAAAGGGTATTTGCGAATTTCACATTAATACAGATGAATTCGCGTATGTCGAACTCTGTTATATCCAAGTATCCTCTGTATGGGAATGGATGCACTGTCCCTTAGGAGATGCCTCAGAAAAGGGCAGCGCTGTACTGCGGACGTATCGAGACCTTCGCCGTGATGTTGAACTTCCGCGACCCTGCAAGGTAACTTCTCGTTATAGCAGCACGATCGCTCGTCGCGCTGTTGTTGATTTCAACTGCTGTCATACAAAGCATTGTATCTGATGGTAGTAGCACGCTGTGGTAGAAAAATGAACAAGGTACACTTATTTAGATATGGATGACCCGTGGCCGCTGAGGCAGCGCCATGACGAATTCACTTTGGCAGGCTTCGCTGCAACATTGTTGTGTAGAACTGCGAAGCATACGAAGACAGACGGAACTGCACTGCGGTGCAACGTACCACCAACTACACAGAATTTCAAAGGAAGATGGAAGCATCAAGTGATGATGAAACAGTTGAACGAGGAATGTTGGTGGAGCCAGAGTTTCGACGAGTGCACTTCACTTCGTTAGGTGTGCTCTGTCGAAGACAAATGCTCTCGTCGAAATGCTGACTTCAGCGACGTTCCTCGTTCAACGATTCCCCGCCGCTATCTCGAGCCTGCTAGAACCTTTTTCATAATTGTAAAGCTAGCTTTCCTACTATGCAGTTTGCGCACCTAGTGGCAGCTAGCCGCTTCCCGCAAACACCTTATTCAAGCGCAGTTCGCTTTGTGCTACGACGGGGGGAAATGTAGACTCGGGTCTGTTGACATGAAGACGCATAATAGAAGAGCCCCAGCACGTGCAACTAGGACCTCGTCTCCTCTTGAAGCACGACAGCTGCCGCCATTAGATGGGCGAATATGCAGCGCATAGAAGCGCACTTGCGGATTATTGAAAGGGTCTATTTCATATTCCGTGACTGATAAATGTTCTCGAACAAGATGTGTCGCTGCTGTCCAACGTTTAGATAAGTGGTCTTGGGCTTTTCAAGACAGCTGCCTTGAATATTACAAGGCCGCTTGTTTTGACTCCAAGGACACCCCGTGTTCAAGAACATTCATCTCTTCAACCCTGCATATTCATTTAAGACTGTGCCTTAAATATATTTTCTGAACTATTTCTGGTTATGCGTATCGGGGCTCATCCTTTTTGGGTCATACTTCACGGCCACTTTACGACTGCCGTGGTGCGCTGCTCAGTTTAGTATATCTCGTCTGCATCCAGGGTTATGGGTGACGTTGCTTCATACTACTTGTCCACTGACCGTGTCTTGAAGACCAGAATTTCGGAACGCTCTCCGTTACTGCCATCTTCATTAGCTCCGGTGCTAATGCTTGAACCTGTGCACAAAAATAACCGAAAAAAAAATGGAAGAACGATACTGAAGATTGGCCGGTCTGAGGTAGAACAGATTTATCCTAAACGTGCTCGTACCGTTGGCGAATCATTTGTTTTGTGGCCTAATTTTTGGGACCCAAAGAAATATTGCGACGTACGTTGTGCACCGCCTCCTATTCCTTTGAACGAATCTTTGATGGAAACCTATGAGCCAAAAAGGCATACGTAACATCCTGCAATGCTTGAAGGGAAGCTAAAGTCGTTTTAGAACTAGGTAAAACTTCGGGGTTAAAAAGTACCGACATTACTGTCGGCGATGTCGTCAATTTGTTTTTCCGCGGTTGTCGCAGCAGGAGCTTTAAAATACGCGAAAGGAAAGCTTGTCTTGCTCCGCGCACACGAGCGTGTGGTAAATGTGGGCGTGGAAAATTGACTACGTCATCTTTGGGAGCTTTGGCCGAGCCGCGCTGCACTTAGACAGAAGTTTCCCGCCGCTAACTGATTAGAACTGCGAGAGCACTTTTTATGCACCCGAGACTCAAGTAAGTATAGGGACGCGAAATGTTCTGCAGCTGGATTGCAGTACCTCCCGTAACGACAAACAGCCGAGCGCAATGTGAACAAGCGCCTCGTATTTTCAACCGTGGCCTCCGTGACTCGGTCGTTCTTCGCCGTTGCCGGAGCTAGTCGCGGAGGCCACGCTTTCACAGTGATCATGTTGCAGATGACGCAACATATACCAAAGATGACGTCATCGCGTTCGCTCACCATCTCAAGAAACCCTGCGGCCGCAACCGCGTTCTTTTGCCAAAAAATGCTATTTGCAATCACTTTTGGGAAGTCTCACATCGGCTTCCGAATTCAGCTGGGATGGAACTGTGAATGCCGACTCCAAGGTCACGTTTTTAAAGTACTTCAACTTTTCTTTAAAGGTAGCTGTCTCAATGCACAGTGCTCGTCTGCAGCTGCGCAGCGCTGTGCATGTATATTGTCTGCACTCATGCTTTGTCTCTTTTTTATCCCATCATTTTCGTCCCCACGTGTAGGGATACCAAATTGTACACAGGGGCTTCGTAAAATTAAGCGTAATAAACGGGACCAAGAAAAAAAAAAGGTGAGACACACGGAACGAAGTGCTTCGTCCCGTCTGCCTCACCTTTTTTGTCCAGTCTATTGCGTTTTATTTCACCATGTATGCATCATCAACTGGCCCAAACTTCTACTCTTCAAAATGTATGCAGGCGTGGTCTTCCGTTTGAGTTAACCTTCCTCCCTTAACCTTCTTTCTTTCTGTCTCTCTCTCCCTCTTTATAAAATAAGCCGTAATGTGGCCGCGATCTACACCAACCTTGATGAGTGGACTTCATGAATCTTTCCACTTTGCGTCATGCATCGGATTTTACCTGGTGTCGCTGAGCAGCAGCATGCCCTTTCGTACTGTCTGCTATCTCTTTTCTTTTTTTGTACACGCTTTTCAACAATAAACTAGTTTTCACTTAAATCTAGCGTAGTACACCACCCGGCATAATTCCATTTCACAGCGTTCTAACGAAACAGATTCGGCTAATTCTCGCTGAACACTGCCACGCTTTTCGGAGTTAATACCACGTTCGCTACTTTCGATCTAACCTTTCTAAGTTATCCCTTGTAATCCATTGGCTTGTTCTTTCGATTTTGAGATAGGCTAACCTGCGTTTTACTGCTTAAAAAAGTGCTTACCTGATATTTTGTAGCAGTCCCCGTCCTGCTCCCTTTGTCGCGGTCGCGTATCAAAGGCTGCTCGTCCCAGCACCTTTCGTTTAGTCACAGCACGTAAACCTGATCTCGGTCCACCGTGTCTCTGGCTCCGTCATCCCGTATTGCCGTAACCGTCGCTCGTGGAGATCCGCGTCGAAGCTTCGCCTTTGTCTTGTCTTTCCGCGCACAAAACACCCAACACATTCGCGCACCTTTAAAGTCGACACGCACAAAGAGCAGCACAATCGTCGTCGTCCTCCAAGTCGACGCTGTTTCTCCTCCTCTCGGACGACGTCGATGCGTCTCAAGTCGAGTCGACTCCATTCCGTTCTGTGCGAGGAGCACATCTTCCGATGAAACGGTATGCCAACCACAGCTGGTTGAAGGGGACCAAATGTATTGGCGACCTGCGTTTTTGTTTTGTACAGGATTTATAACGATTTGGCCCGGCTTCAACCGGCTAAAGTTGGTCATTTGAGAAAAATCGGCGTCCGTCACCGGCGCGGAAGGTCCTCCGTTCGAATCCATGATGTCCTTCGAGTGAGCGCTTCCAGGTGGGACGACCGTGTTTCCAAACTTGGTGATGATATCGTAGGTCACGTCTTTCACGTATCCGTCAGTGGCACAAGTTGACGGCACTGTCAAGGTACCCCCCCTCGCCCTCTTTCTGTTTTCGAGTGATAGCCACTAGTCGCAGTTATGTATACTTAATTCCACTGGATCGACCCGCCTGAAATGGCGAAATCTTTTCGACAGCACGGAGTTCGTTTACACGGAAAAGTTGCATAACTTTCGGAAGAACCTTTGCCATTTGGTTATCATAGTCTCTTATACAATAGTTGGGCCTGTGTTTTTCTGTAACTACGTTAACATTCTTCTATTCGACGAATAACGTCAAAAGCTGGCACACACGCTCCTTCAAACGAATGTCCAATTCTTATCGAATCAACAATATCTCGCACAATGCGGTCTTACACTTGAAAAGGGTACGTTGAATCTCGCTGCTTCGCTACGTTGTTGAGAAGATCTTGAGCTATGGTAGACGTCGCTTCTGTGCGGTAACGCGAATCTAGACAATCATGCTAAGTCAAAAAATAACAGCTCGTGGCTACGCACGAACAAACAAAAGAACTGGGAATAAACATTTTCGAAGACGAACTCACGGCAACCTCGTTAGAGCCCTCCGGTGCGTCCAAACCAAGCCTCGCGGTCTGAAACTCTGAAAAACAAGGATCAGATAGAAGGAAAGGGGCAGTACATGCCAGCGTCATAACTGCCTCCGGGGATGATTGACAAGTGAGAGGGGGAGGAAGATGCGGCGGCGGCGGCCATGCGGAGAACTACTGCTCCCAGGAAGGGAAGGGTGCGCACCCTCTGGCGGTCGGTAGTGTTTCGCGCAACACTGGGATTCCGTCATCTCCGGCGTGCGACGAAGGGGCCTTCGCGAAGCCCCATACATGCTCAGGTTAGGACGACGGGCAAACACGCGGCCCTCTCAAGTGCGAGGTGCTGCTCAGCCAGGGGTCCGGGTCGTGCGCAAGCATGCGCCGCTGCTGTGTTTGGCACGCGAGGCGCCTCCAAGGAGGTTCGCTAGGGTGGAGAAGTAGTGGGGGAGAAGGGTACGTGGGGGGCTCTTATTTTAGACCGACCCGGCGTCCCGGAACGGTGGAAAGGGGGGGGGGGGCAAAAGAAGACAGATGCAGTAGGGGGGAGAGGGTAGCCGGGGGGAGGGGTAGGTATATGCGGGTTTGGAACCTGTGGCCGCCAACGTGGGTGCTTAAAAACACACTCTCTAGGAGGTTCTTCTTAGACCGAGTCGTCTTTCCCCCTCATCCTTTCTTTCTAAATGGAGGGCGAGGGAACCACTATCGGATGACGGTGGTGCCCTGCGAGTTTCTGCAGCCTCCCGTGCTCGTTTCCTCCCGGTGTGCCCAAAATGCTGCCCCCGCGGTGCGACGCGGTGCGTCTTTAGCTTTCGTGAGTCACATATCTGGACGCAGGTGGGAAGGTGAGGGAGGCATGAGAGAACGGGCAGCGAGTTTTGGGCGTGTCCCAGTAGGGGGGGGGGGGTGCTAGGCGAGGAAGAGACGCTACCAGGGACGTCTAAGGTTACACGCCCCCCGCCTTGAGAACAGAGCGGTAGAAAGTTTGAAAGCCGGGCTTCTTTGTTCCTTATTTCTATTCCTTTAGTCTATAGACTACTTGCACTGACGTCACTGAAACCGCCGTTGCATTATGGGGCGCGCAGTTGTTGAAGGCGCGTTAATGTTATGAGTATATCACATTCAAGTTCTGTTGTTATCGGCGCACAGAGGAGAATAACGTTGTGGCCGCCTCGTGATCTCATTCAAGCAGGTTAACCTATGCTGTCTTTACGTCATCAAAGCTGCCATGTTGGAGAACCAGTACGTTATGAAGCTACGTTCAAGGCGGCACACGCCAGCGATCGGTACACGCTGTCGTAAGCATGCCTCTTTCGAGGAGTAAACTTTGCAGCCGAGACCTATTGCGTGAGCTACCTATGAGACCGTTCGCGCAGGAATCAACGACGTAATATTGCCTGCCCAGTTCACCTTGAGCGTTCACTGCTTAAAACCGCGCTGGGTGACACGTGGTCTAGTTCCTCTGGCAGGACGTAATTCTTGCTCTTTGCACTTCTACGTAATCTGTTCGCTGGTGCGGATATCACTTTGCGCGTGTTGTAGGATTTTGAGGTTACCGCCGTAAGGACTTTAAGTAGAGTGCAATCTGAAACGTAACACCCGACCCGTAGTGATACTACAGTTAACGTTACATTTATACCACAAGAGAAAGTGGCGGATGTGATGCGTTTGACTAAATGCATCTGTGCATCGGAAGAAGTGGTGTGCAGGCTGTCCCGTCGTGTTGTTACGTAGCAGGTTTGTGCCGCTGTGAAGGGACGTTGTGTGACGAAGAATGCGAAGCTACTGAGCCATCTGTCGATGGTATCGCCTTGTCTGCATTGTCAGAATGCCGCGTCTTCTTTCTGTGTATACTTGTGGTGATCATTCCTAACTGTTGTGTTCTTTTCCTAACTGTATCGCAGCTCTTATTAATGTCATAATGACAAATAGATGTCGTATTCTAAGAGTTCAGCATGATGTACATATATATCTCTATATCTGCTAGTGGTCTGACTAGATTCGAGTTCCCTGGCTGTCTAGTGGAGTGGTATCAAAGACACTGAGGGGTATCATATCAATCGTCCCGGGAGCATTCATATGCTGTATCAGGTGCTGTCAGCTACGCACTTCTCTCGATGGTCTTATGATCGCTATTAGATTAGACGAATACTACGGCGGAGGCTTTAACAGTTTGGCGCGAAGCAAAACCGTTCGTATGAAGCTTTAGATCCTTAACAGATAACTTCACCAGCGTTAACCAAATCGCGCTTTATTTTTTAAGAAGGAATAAAGGTCTGAATGGAAGTATGTAACATTTATAACCGTATCAAAATACCTTCTTTACTCGACAGCATCAGCACTGTTCAAAAGTTCATCAATGTCAAATCAGCGTTCATTTGGGACGCGGCACGTCTAGTCTTTCCTTCGGAGCACTAAAAGTCTACGAGACGTCTGACGCTACGACGTCCACAAGACGTCGAGAAGACGTCGTTTTTAACAACGGCCGTCGGACGGTTGTGCAAACACCGCTTTTGTCGACGTTAGCATTCGGGGAATGGACACCGAATGGTACTTCCAAAAAAGGTCCACCCTCCAAATCCTTAACGGGGTCAGAAGAGCGGGTGTCAGTTAAAAAAGGGAGGTCTAAATAAACGAGCTCCGCTTCTGCTCTTACTTCTATTGCTTACTTGCTTCAACTAAATATTTCACGATTTTTTAATATTATTTTTATATGCTACATTTCAGTCGTTACCGCGCACGGTGTAGTGCCTCATCAATTCCACTCTCGCGGAGGGACTTGGATCCCCAGTTTCATTAATTCTCTTTGTCCTTCGTTCATTATTTCTCGTGTTCTACGCTTTGTTCGTTCTTGTTTTGTTTTTGTTTGTTTTTTTATTTTCGTTTCTTTTGAAACCCTGGTCCATCACTTTCCCATCTCCGCCGCTCCCTCTTTCTTTTACTTGTTCTGATCTCGCGTGTGTCAACTTCGTCAGCGTGCTCATATACCGGACCGCGCCGCACGTCAGCAGGTTGCGCTGATTAAGCGATTCGCCGGCCGATGTTTGGACAGCGGACTCACTCGGACCCTAGGCCTGCACCCTCCCCCTCCCTTCGTCTTTCATTGAAACTCACTTTCTTTCTTTGATCCGGCTTCCATTTCATTCTTTCTCTCTTTCTCTCAATGCCTGTCTTGGCTTGGATGTTGACTCAAACTGACCAGCTAAAGAAGAGAGTGCTAAGGTTAAGACGGAGGCCTGGCCAGCGAATAAAATATTCGGCGCTGGAATCTGTTTATTCGTCCTCTTCGCTCCTCTCCGACTCTCCTTTCAGTCTTACTCTGTTTTATTTCCATCAGCCTCGTCTTTTTTCCGAGAGTTCCGACCCTTCTCTTTAGAATGCGGTGTTGACTTGCGCTGTTCTTCCAAGTTTTTTTTTTTTTTCTGTCTGTCTATTTAATTTTTCGCTCGTTTTCGGAGCTTCTTATCCCCCCGCTTTCTCGGGAGTCCCGGTTTCTCAACGACCGCGTTTAATTTGTTTGCGCTCCATCGGCGATTTTCCCCGGTCGTCCTCTGTCCTTCAATAAGCTTTTCCACGAAGGAGGTCTTAATCTTTGTATATATAAGGTCCCTGCCTATTTCAAGTTCCTCCACGATTTTCCTTTCTTCTCATCAATTTGTTTTGTTTTTCCTTTTTTGGTCATATCTCGTCCGTTTCGTCTTTCCGGATATTGAAAATGGTTGTTTTGCGGCGGAAGCGGAAGTTAAGTAACGCGGATAAAAGTAATTATTACCTGTATCGAAGCCTCAAAAACTTATTCACTCATCGAATGTAACTCCCTCGTTCAGGATAGTGACAGCGTTCCCACCCGTCTCCTCGTTTACGTGCAACCTGTCGGTGTAAGTATACGTAATTTTTGGCTGTGCATTTTGGGACCAGGACCTTATAGGGTGCGGAATGGTCGACTTTGTAAAGATAACTTGGCCGTCTTACAGACTCGCTATGCGGCAAAGCACGCGTCTTGTATTACAGTGAAACGTATTATCGGTTGAAGAGGGGCCTTCTATATCTAACTATAGAAATGACTGACTTGATACGAAATAAGCTTTTTTGTGTGCTATTGTGGTACATATGGTATGCTCTTCTTATAGCCGAAACGGCGACATTATCGTCATGGTGTAACGGGTAGACTTTTTTTTGCGAATTATCTGGTTCCTGTGTTTCAAAACTCGTTTGTTTTTTTCGGCTAAAAAGTGGGATGGGAGAACACGAATTGTTAGTTCCTTTCTAATATACGTCGTGTTCGAGAAGCACTACGCTTCGCGTTATTTTTGTGATTGTGCTGAAATATGTTTGCGCTTATTTATTTTTTTTCCCCACGCCGATACGACTTGATTAAATCTTGATACTGCTTCCGGGTTTCGCGATGTCACTGTTCAGCGACAATATTTTGAAACGTTTTGTATGATTTCAGAAATTTGCTGCCCGTACAAATGCGCAGTTTCGCTACGTGTGCTTTTATGGATGCGGGGATCATAACTTAAGGGTTAGGGTACTACATTCGTGCGCTACAGTGCGTATCCTTTCATGTCTGTCCGACTTCGCTGCTATCCTGCTGAGCGCAATTTCGTGGCGAGACGGTACAACGCGCTGACGCAGGCGCGTTGTACAAATAACATCTCAAAACGGCTTTCATCTTCATGTGTTTCCATTCAGGGGCACCCCCCCCCCCCCCCCCTACCCCGCCCCCCGAACGTGCATTCCGGCGTTCCGCGAAGTTGACTCAGAGGCTGCGGCTCGTTCTTGACGTGCGTTCTGTCTTTCTTTTTCTAGCATCTCCGTATCTCTTACGTTCCTCTCTGACTCAATGGTGGATCCTTTTTAGGAACGCCGCCTATATTTGGGAACTTCTAAAGGCGCAGCCCTTTTGGAACTGCGTTCGTAATGACGTCATCATGCCTTCCCCACTCATGGTTGCCGTTGGTGGCTACTTTGCGCCAAATTGGCTACTTTTGGACCCCGTCGGCGACGAAAATTTCCAGTTGGCGCCATGGCTCTTTTTTTAAACTTGTGGTTTTGACTTATTCAAAATGGTTTTATTTATACATCAGTAGTAAAAACTATGTTGATAGTACCACTTCTGTTCTATTTGGTATGAAATTCGGCGGATAATATTAAATGACATGGCTACTTTGGCTACTTTTGGCGTGACTTCCTGGCGCCTTTTCATGTCCACCCAACGTCAACCCTGTCCCGACTCCAGGCCAGCCCGACGCTTCTCGTATTCAGCTCGCTAAGGATGCTGCGAAACTTTCGTCTGTCCCAGTGGCGCCGCGCGCAGACAATCAGTCAGTCGTCTGACGCGATGACGCAAGCGCAGACGATGACTCCATCGTTAAACCGGCCCTGACGTGGCAGTTAGTTGCGTGTGACGTCACCAACTCGCGCTTCGTCGTATCAGATTCCGAAGTGAAACTTTCACGCGAAACACGTGATCGCCCATATATAGCCCTCCAAACCCGATCATCGCTTTCGCGGTCTTTGATGCGTCGTTAAGACACGTGATTGATTGATTGATTGATTGATTGATTGATTGATTGATTGATTGATTGATTGATTGATTGATTGATTGGCTGACTGACTGACTCATTGATTGATTGATTGATTGATTTAAACGTCCCAGAACTACATGGCAGCCATGAGGAATTTTCTGGTGGTGAACTTTGGGTTCGTTGTCTCAGCGTATGTTAGGGGTTCCGTTCTGTAAATAGCTCGCCCTGTATTGTGACTGGCAACATTACTGTTTTACAGTACGTTTGTTTTTTTGTCGTCAGCATGAAACGAAGTCTTGAACGATGTAGCTTATATCCGGCAAATAGCCTAGCACAGTAATCTTCTTCAAAGTATCAGCGACGCAGTTGGCTGATCTTTCTTCTTTTAAGCTCTCTTTTGTACCTAAGCATCACTTTTTTTTAAAACCTGAATTCTAGGTTTCATTTGTATCTTAAATCGCCACTAGCTCCTTCTTGTTGAAGAGAGAGTGCGAATTGTTGTGTAGCTTCCTAGTTTTTGTCCTCGCAGAAACGAAAGCCTATCTGTTCTTACGACTACATTTTGCTTCAGACTTGAGGAAAACTTCAGGGTGACTATTATCGTTGGTTAATGATGGGTATCCTCAGTTACGACAGAAGCACTGTCGTCATTCAATCTAAGTTTAATGATTGATTCATTTACAAAACTTGTTAATGATCGAGCAGGGTACCTTTGTATTCGTTTCGCTCGTAATAATAACGTTTTTCGCTCTCATCTAAAGGAGGACATAGAAGGGTCACTGTTCTTCTATGACCACATGTTCTTCTATGACCTCGTCTGGTTCTGCGCATAAACACTACTACTCATGCCTTGCCAACGCGACAAAACATTCACGTTAGTTTTGCTTCACTCGTTGTGGCTACTTTGTAGCGCACTTCCTTCTGACTTGGCCTTTCTACTGTACTAGCTGTCACTTTTGAGGATTGAGGGCCCTTTTTGTCGTCGGCCGCACTATTTTTGAAATTTTAGCGTCGCCTTCGCTGAACCGCTCGAAACAAATTTAGGCCTAAGCCTTGGGGGGCATTGGCGTCGTTTCAGCCTGCCGCGCTCCTTCTGTCGTCTGCTTTGACGGTAGCAGACGACGACGGCTTGCGCTTAGCGAAAAAAAAAAAAAAAAAAAAAGAGTTGTGCGGACCCTTCCGCAATCGCTCTAAGAGAAAGAAAACCTGCCTGAACTAGCGTGTTTTTCTGCTGAAAAAGCCTCGGTTTGTGTGTGCTTCTATATCCGAGCTCGCGGCGTGTGAAACGCGATACGAGGTTCCCGGAATATGGAGAAGAGTAGAGTTTCTGTATTTACGATCGCCATTTTTGGGCCTCGGTGTTGTCAGCCGCTTCTGTTTCGTTTTGACCTTTAGCGGAAGCTTTGGAGACTCGGCGTCGCGTCAGTTTTTAGCTTCTGTCGCGAGGCGAATGGTATAGTGTTTAATGAACCCTTTTAGATCGCGGTGCACAGACTGAGGGAAAGGCGAACGTAGGAAGGTCCTTTTTTTTTCTTTTTTTTTTCCGTTGAGTTACTATTTATTGCCCTTCGGGGTGTGTTGAGAGTCTGAGAAGTTGCTCCCGCTATTTGATCATCTTATTCTTGTTGCGATTTCCTAAAAAAAATTAACACCTTATATGTTAGGAGAGCTATTTGTGGGTCTGTCACAAATAAAGTGAAATACACCTGTGAACCCTTCAGGACGATAGTTTGGGACTTCTATTTGGGACTTTGGAACAAGAATCAAACTCCAGCTGGTTCGCGCTACGCGTTAGTTTTTGCCTTTAGCTGTGTGTCTGGGGCAACGAGCCCTAAGTGACAAAGTGCCCCTGGATCATAGCTTTTTTTTCTTATATTTAAGGGGGGGGGGGGGGGGGGTGTTGCAAGCAGTGAACTCTAAAAAGACGTGGCGCGCCTGCAGAAAGTTAACGGCAGTTTAAGCCAAGGTATACGGAAGCTCTTACTTGGTAGAACCGTACTTCCCAAACGTGCCACTTGACGTGTGACACTTATTGGAAAATTTTGTCTTTAGTGCGTTAGTAAAGTTTTACCAAGTTTAAATCTGCTCGATGACTTTGATTCTAGAAACCTAACTTTTCTTTTTCTGGTTTTCTTTTGTGCAAACTGGCCGCGGAGTTGGTTACGGCCAGTAGATGTCCGTTTGATGTGTGTAGGTTTTTCTAGCAACGAAGATCCGTTTTCTCGTACGCAGGTTTTCAATGAAAAAAAAAATATTAATAATAAAACCTAACCTTGAGAAACCAAACGCAACGTTATTCAGGCTAACCTTACTTTCCCTAACCCAACCGGAGCCCGTCTAACGTAGTCTACGGTAACGAAATGTCGCTTTGTCTAAACTTAACGCAACCTTAAATAATGAAACTGGTTTAACCTTGCCTTGTTGGGACTATAACCAGACCTTAATTTACCGAATAGAGCCTTGCCTCAGCAAACTTCATCTAATCTTAGTCAGACGCGTCTAGCGTAACCGTCTCTGGGGTCGTTCCGATAAAGTGAGGTCGTTGACCTGATCGCTACTCTGCACCGCGACGAAAAGAGAACATTTACCTCAGTAATGCATCAGACTTTTATCAATTTCTACATTCTTTATCTCTGTGTACATTTATGCACAAAGGAAACCTGAACAAAAAAATCGCGAACTAGACCAGGCTTGAAGAGTGATAACTGGAGATGACTATCTCGAACCGTTATTAATCATAATTGATGAGGTGTTACGTTTCAGAACCATAATATGACTTCGAGAGACGCCGTAGCAGAGGAATTTGAAAATTTCGACCAATTGGGGATTCTTTAACATTCACCCAAGTTTATCCACACATAGCATTTCTCCTCCGTCGAAATACGTCCTCCAGGGCCGGGATTCGAACCCGCTACTTTCGGTCAGCAGTCAAACACCAAAGCTAATAGACCATCAGGGCGGGTGAGACCGTTAATTATGTGGTCGCCAAAGATGGTTTAGTTCTCAAGGTAAGCGTGCAGGCCAAAATCACGCTTATATCACCCGTATTCTTGGTAACATCAACGAAGTAACTCGGTTCAGTTGACCCTTACTTGTTCCTTTTTCTTTTGTCCACGACTGTACGTGTAACACGCCCAGAGACTGCTACGTTTAGGAACGGGTCTATTTAGAACCGGTGAGTCTATAAGAATCGCCCCTAATCGTCCACGTGGAGTCGGGACAGACTGAAGTATTAAGTCTTACGTGTACAGCCCACGCGACGGACGCTTTAGAATTAATCGCCCGCAGCGCCACCACGCGAGAGACGCCTGCGGCGCGCGATCTACTCAGCTATTAACGGCAAGAGCTTATGCAAACAAATTGGACGCTGTCTGGGACGACCGTATGTATTTATTTATTTTTTTCCTCTTCGGAAATAGAGTGTACGAGTACGGTGAGCGAAATCAAAGAATAATCCTCTTAGCGTTCGCTCAATGCTGAGGACGCCGTTTCTCGCCCCTTACTGAATAAACGATAATCCGGCGTGTTTCTATGCCCCGCAATAAAATAAAATAAAACAAAATTGGAGGCTGGAGCACGTCTTTGTACTGCTCCTGATGCCAGAATATCAAAGAAAAAAGGAAAAAAAAAGAAAAGAAAAGAGCCGTGGAATAACGGGAATTGCTTTCGGTAGCGTAAAACGGAAAGGTTTGCATGCTCGGTAAAGCAATGGCGGCGGCTGTTGCGGCTCTTGTGTTCTTAGAATCTCTTATTACTTTTTCTTCCTCTTTATCGACTTTCTTTAACTGCTCGAAGGTCGCGAGTTCGAACACAGCCGCGCCGGTCTCGTTTCGGTGGAGGCGAAATGCTATAGAGGTGCACGTGCACTGCGCGATGTCAGTGCACGTTGAAAAAACACCTTATTCTTTTATTCGTTCAAGATTTGCTTGTTTTTTTGTGCGTTTCTTCAATACTGATATCATGTTGATGGGATAGCTGGCTCTGACGTAGCCTACCTTCCCATGTTTTTGTTGTTTGTTTGTTTTTTGTCACATAAATAAACTTTTTAAAAAAGCAGAAGTGCGAAATTGCTGGAGCCCTCCACTACGACGTACCTCGTAATCGCATTGTGGTTTTTTGGACTAGTAAAACTTCGGATAATATTTTAACTGCCACAAATGATGTCGAAAAGGTACGCCCAGCTCTTTTCAACGAGAACGGGCCTTTAAGCGAGATGAGGAGTTTACCGCGTGGGAGTTTGTTTCTCCGACACGGAATCACCCAATCTAGGTGTTTCATCTTATCATTTTGAATGTTTCTGATGCTGATGTTTCCACCAAAAATAGCGATGAAAACCGCTCGCTGATGGTGTCCACACCAATCATTCAACAGCGCCTCCGTCACAGGCGTGTCGACCAATCAACGTTCGGCGTTTACGTAGCAACCCTGCACGCTGTAGATTAAATAGCTCGCGAATGTGTTTTCTGGCTTAAAGGTCTCGCATTGCGCCTATTATTAATAGCTCCCGCAGAGAGCATTGTCTTTGATAGAGACGACGTTCTTGGAACGCAAGAACGTAAAAGGCTTGCACCGTGTTTCTTTTACCTGGCTTTTGTTTATTTCACATTTTCAATTTCCATCGGCGTAATTGATTCTTGCCCCTATTGCAACTAATGCAATAGCGTTCAATCTGATACTGATGACTATTTTTCTTTCTGTGATGTTCCCGCGTAATCTTTTCAAATTGAAAAATAGGTATTTCTTCGAATTCAGAACAGGGATCCGCCCGGTGTGATTGCTTTCGTTCGAAGTTATGTTTATATTCTTGGATAAACGGTGCATCTATCGTGGATCAAAAGGAAGGCGTGAGTAATGCTTTCAATTGACGCTCTTTGGAAATTCAGCGGAGCTTGCTTCGCGGGAGTACAGTATTTTTTTTTTTTTGTAATTCCCGAGGGCAGGGCTTTATTGTCAACACTCCTCACTGTTCAAGCGGATAAGGAGATGTACAAGGTCGCCCACGTATAAGGGCGAACACTTCATTGGTATTCGAAATCTCATTGAAGCCGATCTCTAATACGCAATTCGGAAAATTGTGTTTAGGGACACCATGATTGTGCGTCATATAGCGGATATTTTCCATCGTGAAGTAGAATAAACTTAGCAAATCTATCTATCTATCTATCTATCTATCTATCTATCTATCTATCTATCTATCTATCTATCTATCTATCTATCTATCTATCTATCTATCTATCTATCTATCTATCTATCTATCTATCTGTCTGTCTGTCTGTCTGTCTGTCTGTCTGTCTATCTATCTGTCTGTCTATCTATCTATCTATCTATCTATCTATCTATCTATCTATCTATCTATCTATCTATCTATCTATCTATCTATCTATCTATCTATCTATCTATCTATCTATCTATCTGTCTATCTATCTATCTATCTATCTATCTATCTATCTATCTATCTATCTATCTATCTATCTATCTATCTATCTCTAACTTTCTTTCTCTCTTTCTTTTTTCTTTCTTTCTTTCTTCGTTGCCTTTCACTTCGTTTTCTTCTTTCCATTTTCTTCACCCGCGCTCTGTTCTTCATCCATTGCATATATTATTCTCACCATGTGACAACATCGATTGTTCTCCCCTAAACCTAGGTGTGTGCATCGTCTTGGTCGCTCTATGGCATTCACACCTATTGAAAGACGCGTCCCTTTCTTATCCCCTAACGAGCAATAGACCCGAAAACGAAAGGTTCGCATTGTTGCCGTCGCCACAGAAAAAGTTTTCCAAGTAGACAGAGAGAGAGCGAGAGCTAAAGAAACGCGTTTCCTTTCGACGCCTCGCGCGGTGTACCGTCGCGTTCACAGCCGTCCACCTTTCCTTCCTGTCCCTTTCCTGTATCTATGGCGCGCTCGGCAGCAGCCTGCGTTTCGCCAGGCGTAGCTTAGCGTGTCGTAGCGCTGCCGCTACCGCATCCCTGCACCGGCGCGGCTCTGTTCTCTGTGTACGTTTCAACTGGACGCCTGAGGAGCAGTTAGGCGAGCACCGCGTTGTTGGCGCGCCTGCGCTGTCGTCCTTTTCAGGTTGTCAGCGCGAGGGCAAAGACTGGATGGCCTAGGCGAAGTAAGGAAGGGGTGGGGTGGCTGTAATGCGGGGAAGCGAGCGGTGATGCGTTCCTTTGTCATGCCGGTGCGGGAGGCTTCGCCGGCTACAGTGGCGCGGAAAACGCCTTCCTCTGCGAGACGCGACGACGCTCCTGCCTACCTCGCCTGTCTCTGTATAATTCCGCGCACCGTGGCGTCCATTCATGGAGCCGCTGTGTGCGCTAAAAACGCTGAGACAGAGAATCGTTCGCATGCAAGAGCTGTCTTGAGAACGCCGGTGTTTAGAACGCGTGCGGGGTAATTGGAATCATTAAAGTCGAGAGGCCTCGGCGGGGCCTTGTAAATAACTCTTTTGTGTAAATCTGCGTTTCACTGTGTGTTCTGTGCCGCCTGTGCGTCCGTGTTATTCACTGCATGTAAAGCAGTTATCACGTGACACCCGCGGTTAACAAGGCAGGCGACAGAACAGGATCACATCTCCAGGCTATCGTTAAACTCTCTCTCTCTACATAGATTTTGAATCGCTCCTGTGCTGAGAGTCTGAATAGGGCGCGTCGGATGTGTTTTAATACTATCAGTGACGTGTGTACAGAGAGCTGGGCGTTTCCTGTCACTGTAAGGACGTCGTCCACCTAAAAGGTTCGCTTCTATCATTCGCTCTCACAATCTTTCACATCAGGCTTGTCGTGTTTCACTTGTTTGTTCCCAGAATGCAACTCATGACATAGTCCACGTCATCTTAATGTAGCTTTCCTGTAAAGGTACAGTTGTCTTGCCCAAACGACATTTTGTAAACCTTCACGATACTCCCTGAAGATTTGAAACTTGTTTATTCATTTCTGACGCCTGTGGTTACGACTTCCATGACACCGATGGCGCGATGTATGCGGTTTAGGGTGAATATTTTGTGGGATGGAATTAAATGGCGCATAAAGGCGACATAGGCTTGCCAAGCGTATATGCATGTGTACTGGCGAGAGCGGTAACCTGTATTTAGGTAAAGCTTCAACGGCGCCTGTCTGCGACGTTCCTGCGTTCACGGTAGATTTAACCGATTGTACCTCTCCGGACACCACTTTCAGCCTCTTAGGAGTTCCCTACAACAGTTTCCTCGTAACTGCTGTGTACAGCACTTCAAGGCAGTTCACAAACAGAAAAGATGGTTTTTCTAGCCCTGTATTCTTGTCAATGTAAGTGCACGTTCTGAAGTGTTTAGTACCCGGTGCAGCCTTCGCTGTACGGCTAGTAAAACACCTCAGAACGTGCCGGTAGTGTTATTACGACAGTTCGGACCTAGCAGAGCCCGCGAATTGGTCGGTTGAGGCTTTACATAGTGGCGCAAATCCATGTATTGTACTAGCATTAATCTTTTGGCCGGTTTTGTCTTGTCTTTGCTTGCGTAGCTTTCAGCTACGTGGTCGCAGCCATCTACTACTTGCTTAGTAGTCGGTGATACTACTTGTTATTCAAACAAAGCAAGTACGAACTTGCTTAGCTTCACTAGCATCAGTTATTCATCTGGTAGTTTTTCCTCGTTTTCCGTTTCACCTGGACTATCTCGGCGTCGTCTGCTTCCTAATGATGAGTGCGAACGACGAGCACACTCGCTAAGTTTTGTACTGTGCACTGGTATATATCCGTCTTCCACTGTCGTTCCCCATTGACTTTCGCATGCTGTTCGCCTGGTGATACTGCACCGATCTAACGGGACCTGAATGTCATACGCGCGCGCGCGTCCGCTTTGTTCTGTAAGGCGCGTCGGAGACGCGCTCGGGCGTTTGCGGTGCCGTTACCGTGAGCACGTGTCGGTGTGTTTGTTTATTGTTTGTTTCTTGCGAGCTCAGAGTTAACGAATGGAGCTAGAACCGCTCCGAATGCGGCGCGCGAGGAATCTCGAAAAGGGTGTCCTTCCCACCTCGCCATGCACACACCTTCCGCGCTGTCTTTGTCACACCCGAATGTCTCGTGGTTATTCGCTGCGTACAACGTTGTCGCTGGTGTTGAAAACACCGGCGAAAGAGAGTCGCTCTCGACGTCGAAAACTTTTCTTCGGGAAGCGTGCAACGTTGCAGAGACAATGACGCAGCGATCGTCAATACGAAACGGCTTCGCTTGGCTGAGCTCGTCACATAGAAAACCGTTGTGTAGTCCTCAAGTAACTCGCGGTGATAGCGGTGTAAGGCTTAAGACAAAGCTTTGGTTTGTTGAAAAGGTTAGCACGGTTCGAATCCTCGGAAAATATCGCTGTTCACGTTCGTTGCCTGTTTTCGTGTGTCGCTGTTTTGTGACTTCGCATATTTCTGTCTTGAACCAGGAGCTAAGCCTCATGTTGCCGAGAGCGGAGCTTAGATGTAGTGGAGCTGTGGTGGCCGGGGAACCGCATAATGTAACGACAAAGCAATATGTAGGGCGAGTTGGTTTCTAGCTTCCATCTTTACGGCGCGAAACGACACCGCAGAGAAGAATGGCACACAAGTCACACGGAGTGCTCCGTGTGTCTTGTGTTCCCTCTTCTCTGTGCAGTCGTCTCGCGCTGTAAATATGGAACGTAACGACGATTTTTTTTGTTCGTTTGCCCTGCGAGCTAAGTTTGTTCATTGGTTCTATTAAAGCGCCGTTTTCCGTTTAATGTCATCAAAATCTGTAATTCAGAGTTCCGGGCGTTTCTGAAAAAACTTAACGGCAGTTGCAAGCGAACGAACTTTCACGATGTGACTCTTCATGAATCCCATACTTCTGGTCCCAGCTGGCAGATCTACTTTCGAAAAACCATGAACGGTAACTGAAGTGTATTCTTTTGCTTGATAAGAGTCCTGAAAGAATGTACCGGTTTAGGATATGGGTAAAGTCTTTGTTCCTTCGACCTGCGTTTTTGTTCTCAAGTAACGGCGAGTAATCTCTTTTGTTCGCCCTTTAAGCCTGCCTGTTCTAGCTCAGCTTTTCTCCCAAAACTGTTCCTACCGCAACATACGGTGACGTCAAATTGTACGGGAGCTGAGCTTAAACCTCATTTCTGGACGACGTTGTAAAGTTTCTACTAATCATAGTTTCCGCTTGCAGACACACAGTCACACTCAGAATGAGTTGCAACACGGCGGCCATGTTTGAAGGGACCCCAAGCCCGAATGGCGACACCGGCATTCGTTAAATTGATTTAGAGAACACCGGTAACTGTAACATCGTTTACTTCACTAAATTTTGCTATGTCAATGCCTGGCACCACTTTTAGCATTGACAACATGTTGCAACTCGTATTGGTCTCGACTGTACTTTTTCCTTTGCTTTCGTCGCTATCCTTCTGCGTTTAGATACTGCTATAATCCACTTTCGTTAACGTCCGGTTAGTATCGGTTAGGTGTGCGCGTTTGTCTAACCATCTTCAACTACATTCAATTTCAGACTGCAGCCTTCGGTGCGTTTTGCGAAGTTGTTACTCGATTCGCTTCCCTAAGCCTCTTTTTCCGATTACGAAGTCGCATAACATGGTTAAAAAAAAAAATGAAAGGAAGGCAGCAGAAGAAACACTGTCTGGGTATATCTACTACACGGTGCTAATAAAAGTGGGTAATCTTCTTCGCGATCGGTCCATCCCTCGCTTCTCGATCTCGTACATCTTAGTCTCTTCGCTCGGCGCCGAGATTGATTCCGTTAAGGTAAGCTGTTAAGGTTCGCCTTCGAAATAACGGCAACGTTTATTGCGAGGTATTAAATTTGAAGAGAGAAAAAAAATCTGCTCTCGATATCCCATTTCAGGAATCGGTTTTCCTTCGTAATCGGTGTGCGCCGGCAGCGAGCGAAAGGAAAAAAAAGGCGCGTCTTACGAAGACTTATGGTATGGTATCACGTTACCGCCGTGGAATCGTTTTATGTACTCGGCTTGAACATTATTATCCTGTGTCATTTATTTATTTCTCTTTAAAGCGCTTTCCAGTTTTTATGTCTATTGCTTTCAGGAAAGCGTGAACAAGTTGAGACAGTAAAGGACCGAAACGCCCTTAAATAGAGGACAGTGCGTATTCAACACAAGGACGAACAAAGAACAGTGATGCATACAAGAAGCGGTAGTCCGGTGGCTAGCGCTTGTCCAGGATAGAGCTTTTTCTATGATTAGCGTTTCTCTAGCATAGCGCTTGTCCAGGATAGCGCTTGTCCTGTGATTAGCGTTTGTCTAGCATAGCGCTTCTCCAGGATAGCGTTGTCCGGTGATCAGAGTTTGTCTAGCATAGCGCTTGTTCAGGATAGCGTTGTCCTGTGACTAGCGCTTGTCCAGGATAGCGCTTGTCCTGTGATTAGCGTTTGTCTAGCATAGCGCTTCTCCAGGATAGCGTTGTCCGGTGATCAGAGTTTGTCTAGCATAGCGCTTGTTCAGGATAGCGTTGTCCTGTGACTAGCGCTTGTCCAGGATAGCGCTTGTCCTCTGATTAGCGTTTGTCTGGCATAGCGCTTCTCCAGGATAGCGCTTATCCTGTGATTAGCGTTTGTCTAGCACAGCGCTTCTCTAGGATAGCGTTGTCCTGTGACTAGCGTTTGTCCAGGATAGCGCTTGTTCTGTGATTAGCGTTTGTCTAGCATAGCGCTTGTACAGCATAGCGTTCTCCCGAGACTAGCGCTTGTCCACTGCATCACTGTTCCTTCTCTGCCCTGTGCTGAATGCGCGCCATCCAGTGTTTAACACTGAACCAACTAGCCCAAGAGGTAATTTTGTTACGCGAAACGTCCGCCACCTTTAATTCATATTTTCGTGCCTCACACGTGTCCCGCGCTTTCTGCAGCGACACATTTACGTTTGAGCGTTAGTACGCGCTTGCGTTAAGTTACGTCGAGCTGTGGGACAGTAGACAATTTTAGTTGAGCGTCCACAACGCCTCTGAGGACGCAGCCTGCCATTGGGAATGGCTGGCGAGCTGCGTGCGCAGAGCTGCTGCGGACGCCGAAGTAAAACTTTCCAGTGCTTGTGTTCGTCGTGTAACTACCCTCGAAAGCATATCGCTGTGCAAGCGACGTTTCGACTAATCACGCGAGATCTCTCGAAATAAACCAGCTCTTTCATCAAAACCTCTTCGTGTCATTCGCGTTGCGATCGGTCCTAAATGCCAATAGGAATGCACTCGTCTACGAAACTGTTAAACAGGGAATGTCGACGTTTTGGCTAGAGGGCTTGTATTCTTAGGACTACGTCTTAAATTCGAAGGCAAGTTACCTTATAGAAACACTGGCTGCAGCGACATTTCCTATTCAACAATTTCGCGTCATTTCGAGCCTCCGTCTTCCTCTGAACGCCTGCCTCGTTTCGTCATCTACGAAACGTTAGACAAAAGTTTGAGAACGCAAAGCTGTAACGATTTAGACGTAGGTGTAGACGCATCTCTGATAGTAAGCCTGAGTAATTGCGGGACGTTGAACACAATCAAGTGATCAAAACTCTTCTAATTTCTTTGCAAGCACAGCACCTTTATTTACCTTTAAAGTCGGCTGCGTTCCCATTCCAGAACTGTTTGAAATGAGATTGCACCGGCAATCGCTCAAAGTCACGTTAAGGGTTACGCAAACGTTTGCCGCATGCTGAGACTGAGGAAAGCAATTGTGTGATCTCGTATGACACCGCGTAATGGGAAACCTGCCCGACGAGCGATTTGCTCACCGCATTCATTCCGGCTGCGCTTTCTTTTAATTTATATTTTAGCTGAAGCCTTGGGGACATTGCCACATTACGAAATATCGAGAATGATACGGCGTCGCTACTCATTCAAGCAACCCGAGCGTCATAAAACAAACGTTATCTTCGATCTTTCGAATGCGACAAGAATAGAATTGTTTACCCCGTCACGGTGGTGTAGTGGCTACGGTGCTCGACTACCGATCCGAAGGTCGCGGGATCGAATGCCTACCGCGGCGGCCGTATTTCGATGGAAGTGGAATGCTAGATGCTTGTGTGCTCAGATTTAGGTGCACGTTAAAGAACCCCAGGTGGGGCAAATTTCCGGATCCCTGCACTGCGGCGATTCTCATAATGATGTCTTGGTTTTGGGACGCAAAAACTCCAACAATTATTCACAAGAGAATTGCGCAATCTGCTACGTTCACCGTCGCCGAGGAAACCTTGCAATCAACCCCGTCGGACGAGATCATGTGTTAACTTCATTCATTTTCGGCTCATTGCCTTGAAAGAAATCTTTCTTCTGTTCCCGTCGAAATAGCGTTGCTCTGGCGCGCACGTTCGGCGCATTCCAATCTCTTCCTCACCCCGTAGGTCTTACGTGGTCGTTAAGGAAAGGAAAATAGACAACCACCCTTTTGTAGCACGAAGCCACAAGGAAATCCGCACGGATTTCTCAGAAAGAAAAGCTTCTTAGTTTCCGAAAAATTCGTCCTGGTCCGGGGTTCGAACCGGGACCAACGCCTTTCCGGGGCGGTCGCTCTACCAATTGAGCTAAGCAGGAATTGAGCTAACCCTTCCGCCACCTTGCGGGATTCCGCAGAACTCATTTGCATTACGTGGTCATTGTTTCGGTCAGCTATATCGACGGACACCTGCTCTTTTAAACGCTTCTTCTCCCACGCATTCCGTGGCGCATTCGTATAGTAGACCGAAAATAAGAATGGCTGGCCGTAAACTGCGCTCTCGCGAGGGTCCGTCCGGTTTATTTTGCCTAAACGGGACTCGCATCTCGAATGACGACGGGCTCCGGCTCTCCGGGCGTGTTCCAAAAGGAAAGGAAGAGGAGGAGGAGGGAGAGGAGAGAGAGGGAGAGGGAGTGAACGCGTGGACGAGCTAAACGAAAATAGCCGACAACCGAAAGCGCCCAGCCTGCTAGCACCCGCAAAAACGCCATCACCGCGCCGAGCAACGGAGCAGCCTCGGGCCAGCTCTTTCCAAGAATCCTTGCCCCGGCTTCGCTTCGAGCTTTCTGTCGGGCCTATTTCCTTTTCTTTCTCTCTCTCTACTCCTATAACTGAACACGCTAGCACGCAATAGAAAAGGGGGTTCGCACGACCCGCAGCCTCACGTTTACTTGCTCACGCGCTCCTTTTTGTTAATGTTGTTCTTGTACAAAGTGTTTTGTGTCGTAGCTGCGCTTTTATGTTTCAGTGTGCGTTTGTCTTTTAATGCGAAAACAGCCCCACCTGCGTTTTTCGTTGGCTCTCCTTCGAAACACCTCCTTGCTCCTTCAACGATCCGACGAACCGTGTGGGGCAGGAAAAAATGGCGATGTTATCCTGCTTCGATTCCGGCGATGGTGATGATGCTGTTGTTGCTCCGTCTACGGCTGTGTTTCTTTCTCCTTTCGGCGAGTCGGCGTCTTTTCGGCGTCTTCCCGCGGTCGTTCAACAAAAACGAAAAAAAAAAACGAAAGCGATAACTCCGTGGTAGCATCCCAGACACGTCGGAAACGTTTTCTTCCCGCTGCCTCGAAGAAAAAGCGATCCTTTTTTTCCTGTACTTCAAGTCCCCATGTAAGGCTCTTCTTTAGGGAGGCAAGCTTCGCGAGGATTTCAGAATACGTCTTCAGCATCTCGGATGAAAAGGACTCGATGATATCTCGACGGAATGGCGAGAACTACGAACCGAAGGGACTGTCAAATTTGACAGCTTCGCGAAGGAAACGCCTGAATGCTGCGCGGGAGGCTTTTCCTCAGAAACGTTAAGGTCACTGCGAGTAGCTGTTCTCTGCGAGTAGCTATGCTCTGCGAGTAGCTATGCACGGCGAGTAGCTATGCACTGCGAGTAGCTAAGTACTGCGAGTAGCTGTGCACTGCGAGTATTTATGCATGCGAGTAGTTAGGCATGCCAGTAGCTGCGCACTGCGAGTAGCTCTACGAAGACTCGACCTCTATGTAAGGCTTTCGCAATCTTGAACCCCATAAGCTACAGAGCGATGGTAGACGTGGCGTATTCGACCAACGACGACGCGTGTATTGCTTCCTCGATAAATGGTGAATCATGGAGCTACTTTTTCGTTACTTAATTTTTTTTTCAAGCTATGTTACCTGGATGAACTTATACGATGCATTTGAATCAAGAGTCTTTAACAATCACAGCCTTGCCGAGAGCGACATTTCTGCATTCCTCCCGCTATCAACGCACCATCGCCTGATGTGCGTTCTTCGAAATTTCTAAGACGTAACCTTGAGATTAACTTCTGTAAGCGCTTAAACAGCTTTAGCTCGGTTAATTTTAAGCACTTCTCTTCTAGCAGGACGATGGACCTTGGTATTCTGTTTAGTTAGCCGACCACCCCGTTAACTTCCGTTAAAAGTATATATTTACCAACTCAAAATACCGTAACCGTCACAACGAAGTTTTTAGGCGCCTGATGTCTACAGTCTACGATCTCAATAATCTCACATCTTACCCATCCGTCTATGAAGCCTCATTGTCCGTGAAGGCACTCTGCAGGAGGATTACAGCTCAAACTTTCCTTGGCGCTGGGATAGTCTGTAAACGATACAGATGCTAACCAATACTAAATCAGATTGAATACACAGTTCGTTAAGTTTCATCGAATAGCGGAATCTTCCCTGCGTTATCTACCACATGCAATCTCAACAGCGTTCAATCATTCAAAACTAACTCCAAAGCCTCCGTCAAGATAACATCTCGCAGATAAAGAGATCGCGTTATCTTTTTGGGGTATGCTAGTGACGCGCAGGTACGTGCGTTAACCTGACCTAACTCGCCCTAAAAACACAATGGGTCTGGCTTACATCGAATGCCCAAACGACGGTATCTACCTCCACTGACCGCGACAACACCATCTCCGCAGTCTAAGTTTTCCACCGCTACGTGCGTACAAAAAGCAGCCTGGCATACAAAACGAGTGCGCTTTAAATTTAACGGGCGTAGCCAAGTTAGCCGCGACATCATCACCGATTCCGTAGCCTCCTGCGTAGCTCCCGTAGCTGTCCGCACCGAGCTCCGAACGCCTTTCTCCGTCGCCGTCTTCGCTTGGATTCACAGCCCATCATCGACGTCGTCGTTCTGCGCCGGGCGTTCCACTTTTCGCCAGTCGAGACGCGGTGGTTTTCTTCTCCTCAGCTTGCATCTTCGATTAGCGCATCACTCCTATCGGGCAACAGCGGAACCAAAATGGACAGCAAAAAAAAGCAAGAAGAAAAAAGATAATGGCTCTAGAACAAGAAAAAAATTCGGTAACACACTCGCGCGTCGTAACTGACGGAACTTGCGAAAAAAACTCTCCGACGGTGTGTTGCCCCTGCGCCGACGAGAAGCAGCTTTTCCCGCGTAACACTCGAGCCAGCGGCGGAAGCCAAGCCTCGGGATTGCAGTAAGGGGGGGTGACGGTAACGGCGCACCGGGGAGAGGCTCGCCTCGCTCGGAGGGGGGGTTGCTTGAGGCTCCGGCGGACGCGGCGCTGGCACTGCGGACGCAACCACTCGAACGAGCTGGGTGAGGGGCCGCCCGCCACTGCGGGAGCGGGGAGCAACCGGGGATGAAAAAAAGAAGGTAGGAGACCGAAGAGGTGAGAGAGTAAGGGAGGAAGGGCGAGGAAAACGGAGACGGGAGCCTTATAGGAGAGAAGAGGATGGAGAGCAAGGGATTGCGAGAGGATGGAAGATGCCGGAGGAGGATGAGGACCGTTCTCCGCGCCTGCCTGCGGTGATACGCGGAGCGAGAGGAAAGGATGAGAGACGGGAAAGGGAGTCGGGAAAGATGAGCGCCTCTCTCTCTCCTCTTCCGCATCATCATCACCGTGCCGCTGCTC
>JALIZH010024015.1:0-75714 GCA_030522465.1 Rhipicephalus appendiculatus
GGTTTGTAAGGCGAAATCCTTAGATGTCTTAACCATAGGTCGGCGAATTCACTCATGAGTCGACTCACTCGGAACTCACTCAGACTCACATGAAGCCGTGAGTCTGAGTCTGAAGTGAGTCCGAGTGAGTAATATTCTGGTGAGTCGGAGTCCGAGTGAGTCCGGCTGAAGAAAATTTTCGTGAGTGTGAGTCCGAGTGAGCCCGGCTCAGGGAAATTTTTGATGAGTCTGAGTCAAAGTGAGTCCAAAGCGCAAGATATATTTCTTGAGTGGGTCTGAGTGAGTTCCACTTTTTTGCCGACCTATGGTCTTATCCCCCTCATCTTCTGCATTACTATAAGCCTTACCTGGATTCACGCTTATACTCACGTCTATACTCACACGTATTCCAAAGCAGTATCGTTCATACACCATTTCAATATTTATGGATCAGAGGCTTGAATTACGTATGGGGGTGCCTTGACCTCGCCCCCGCCAGCTCTTCCAGGGACGGTCTTGATAAATATATCTTATGTTGTCATCTCTTTCAAGAAAAATGACTTTGCTGGTTTGCGAGCACTCATAACTCGTAATCGAACGTACTATATGAAAAGAGTCCAGGAAGAGCACCGATTAAGTGAAATATTTGTGTTGAAGCGCATTGATACCATGGTCGAAGAAGCTAATTCCAGGCCAACGGACTCATGAGTCGACTCACTCAGGCTCACTCAGACTCAGATCGAGTCGTGAGTCTGACTCTGAGTGAGTCAGGGTGAGTAATGTTTTGGTGAGTTTGAGTCTGAGTGAGCCCGGTTGAAGAAAATTTGCGTGAATGTGAGTCCGAGAGAGTCCGGCTCAGGAAAAGATTGGTGAGTCTGAGTCCGAGTGAGTCCTAAGCGCAAAATATATTTCATGAGTGAGTCTGAGTGAGCTCCACAAGTTTTGCCGACTTATGGTCTCAACAAACACGAAAATTGACCAGCGGCATCGGCCGCGTCCAGCTGGAAGTGATGCAAAAAATCATCATGTCATGACGTCATAGATCGTCATATTTTGCGGCGTCATCGTGACGTGTGATTATGACGTCACCGCACGCCATCGTGACTTCGCTGATTGTGGGCCGATCACGTAGGCATTGCAAAACCAGGTAAGGTGAAGAAAGCTTGCATTGTCTCCGATTCTGGAGGCACTGATCAAACACGTTAGGTGCAGAAATCTTTCCCAGGGGGCAGGGGAGGACCAGCACATCCACTTAGAGAAAAAAAAAAGAAAGTTTTTGCCTTTGAGTCGTCTTAGGGGAATGCCTAAGAAACCATGTGAATTTTCATTTCGAATGTAATAGCGATAAAGAGCTCGTTTCACCGAAATTCCGGTATTGGTGGCGGCATTGGTGTCGTTGGATGTGGGCGAAAAATCACCATCTTGTCTCTAGACAAAATATCAGGAAGATTTCAAATAAAATAAAGAATTGAATTGTTCGGTTTGAGTGACACGCGAACCTAGGCTGTCTGTGTGGAAAGTGGGTGTTCTACCACAGAGCGGAAAAAAAACTTCGGCAGATCCCACGTACCTTGGGAATCATGCGAAGGGAAGGTGACTGTTGTAAGATTTTTTATTGAGCGACACGTAACCAAATTACGCTAAAGATATGTGCAAATGCCGTACGCACAGACATATGTTGAAAAAGAGTCACATATGTTTTATATAACCAGTTGTTTACAGTTGCGTAACGATGCCTACATTAACATGGGTATTAGAAACACCAGAAGCGGTACGCTGATATGAAACTGGTGCTCGCGAGAATGGTAGCCCTGGACACTGCTATACAAATCAACTTCAGTGGATGGCGCTTAACTACATTTGTTACTAACCCGATGTGACGGCTGTATCATAGGAGTACATATGTAACGTTTATAAAATTGGATAGCCAGCACTGCAACCACAATTGACGTGTTACGAACATTAGGGTCTATTTGAAAAGCAGTCCCAGACCTGGCGTGGCTCTGTGCCAGAATACTTGATTGCCACGCAGAATGCTGGGGTTCGATTCCGGCTGGGACCCCGAAATCTATTTCTAGCATTCGTCGGCTCAACGCTGCCGATGTCAGGTTTTTCTTAACGCTCTTGCCTTAAAACTACCAATGCCTGTTCTCGCCGTTCCTGGCTAGATATGAACTATCACCAGTGGCACATACCCGCATACCTGTGGCACATACCCGCCCGTGGTATACGGGTATGTGCCACGTGTCTGGCGGAAAGTGTTTGACGACGTAGGCGACGGGATTGTCACATTAATCATGTCATTGCCAGCGAGTCATATTCGTCAAACCATCTTACCCTCCCATACTAATTTTGGTTTACCCCAAGTTAAGGGGGTGATCACGAGAGCACCGAAACGTAGGCGGCTAAAGAGAGAGATAGATTTATTTATTCATGCTACCCACAGCGCCTGGTGGCATTACAGATGATTTATTAGAAGACAGGTCGGCCTGAGCTAGTTCGCTCTAGCCTGCTACTCTGCACAGGGGGAAGAGTCCGCCGCGGTGGTATAGCGGTTAGGGTGCTCGGCTGCTGACCCGAAGATCGCGGGTTCGATCCCGGCCGCGGCGGTCGCATTTCGATGGAGGCGAAATGGTAGAGGCCCGTGTGCTGTGCGATGTCAGTGCACGTTAAAGAACACCAGATGGTCGAAATTTCCGGAGCCCTCCACTACGGCGTCTCTCATAATCATATCGTGGTTTTGGGACGTAAAACCCCAGATGTTATCTGCACAGGGGAAGAGGAACAGGGGAAAGAAAAGGATTGACGAAGGGCGATGATGGGGAGAGATACAAGTTATGCGTATAAACAATAACCACGCAGCACTGTGCCTTCGCTAGAGTCTAGTGCCCAGTCCTGTACTTTTTAGGAAACCTATCACAGCCCTTACAGCCGTTGTTGATCTTATCTGATCACACATTGCTGATAATATGTCACTTTCACTTAGCGTTGCCACACCAATTCCTGCCGTTGTTTCACACACTTCGCAGTGTTCACAGTTCGGGCTGTCCACACGGCGGATGAGGTGTGCGTAGCGGCGAGTAAGTGCAACACCCAGGTGAATCAGCTGTAGTAAACTGGAATTCCTGCTGTTCGTTCTAGCCGGGAGGCGAAAAGTCATCTCAGGATCTGTTTCTCGCAGACGGCTGTATCGATGGTCTGGCGGATAAATAGATAGATATATAGATACGTCGACAGACACGTGAAAAGTGCCTGCTGTACGCGAAGAAATGCTTCGCATTTAAAACACTATATGAATGCCATGTACTGAAACAAGTATCCTTAACGCATACAATATTGCGTGGCAGAAGCGTAAAATTGTTCCAGGCGTCAAAACATCTGAATTGCGCAACGAGTGGGTGTTTTAAAATTGCGCCAATTATAAAGCGCTCAGACATACTGAATCATCATCAGCTGCAAAAGCATCAACAAATTGAGCCGCTCCGTAGGTTCAGGTATTACCTTAAGAATGCGTAGTGGGCACTTCGCTGACTCCCAAAAGAAAGAATTATGGCGTAGTGGGCCCTAAACAAGCGTACTTGAGGTAGGCATTCTAGGAGATGTTGAAACGGCCAATGTTATGCGTGGAGTCATTCGTTTCCTTACGGCACAGTTGACATGCACCGAGAACCGAAGCGAAGCTAGAAGGTGAGAAAGTGATGCGGACGGGGCCCTATTACGCTATCCCGATCTACTCTTGAAAGCGAAGCTCAGGCCTACTCCTAATTCTTGCTTGGCCTGACAAGTACACGCATGCAGGAACAACGGAAAAACGAGAACTGCTTCAATGAACTGGCGTCCATGGCTGCCATTTATTTTAATGTGGCTCACCGCCACCCGCCTCAAGCCGCTAGCGCCAACATGTCCTGCTGCAGGTGACGCAGTGACGGCGCCCCTACAGCTTCGCATGCTCGGCAGTCCACTTGCGTGCCGTGCTCTCGTAGAGAGTACGGTTCTCCGCTAATACACGGCGGCGACCTCTTGGTCGGCGGGATCATCCGCGTATGGCTCTTTGAGCAGGCACCATAGTGAGAGCAGCACGTCCGAAACGGTCAAGGCAGGGGTCCAGTGCGTCTTCAGGATGTCCAGGCAGATGACTTTGTCCGCCACGATGTTGATGTGGTAGATCTTGGTGGTAAACTTGACCTGCGAAAGATTGAGCAAGGGATTCGCGACATGAAGAAACACCCCGTGGGTATGTACGTTAAGCTGGAATCTATTAGCGCATAGCAACTTCAAATCAATAGCAAATTTGAATTTCAATGATCTTTCGCTCGGCATACCAAGATATATATTTCTGAGCTCCGCGATCCTTCGTGATCATTCATGTCATATTTCGCTTTACTAGGCACCATATACGTCGATGAATATACGGCATGCCTTCATGGAATTCAGTTCACAAGAGCACGCCAGTCTCGAACACGGGCTAGCCTAACGCATGTCCCTGGACCTAGTACAATAGTTAAGGGAGCCATCATTTACTCTCAACCTCAAAGTGCGCTCGCCTCCATGTAATAGGCATGCCAACCACCAAGTTTCGAAACCTAAAGTGTACATGAACCAGTTCATTTTTTTTATGACAGAGTTGCTATTTGTGCTGGCATTATAATGACGAATTAGTGCAACTGAAAACGAGGAACAATATACCAGACAGACAAGGACACGCACTGCAAACTATAATGTCTACAGTCTTAAAAAAACCACCGAAGTAGTACATAAATTTTATTGGTGTTTATGCGATAAATTGTCCTTAGTGGCAACTTTTTGTAGATAATTTTATTTACGGTATTCTATTGGTGTTTACGCGATAAATTGTCCTGAGCAGCAACCTTTTTTAGATAATTTTATTTACCGTTTACCCGAAGCAAAACATTCAGATCTCAAAACTGACAGGGATGGAGCTAGTTTCTACTGTACACTTCCCAATACAACGCGCAAAAGCTTTTATGAGAGGCCCAACAAACTTGGTCTTTGAACTGATTTTTGCTTTCAAATCGCAGGTACACTGTGCGCGGACGCACTGCTCATGCTCATGTTAAAAATATGTAGTGATTTTGTTCATAATAAGCTATGCATATGAAAGAATTACACCATCCCTCACTAAAGGGAACCATGAGGGGGATTCGAAGCAGCATTAGGGGTGCACACCAAGTTTCCGTTTACGTTCACTCGGCCGTCGAAGCCAAGCGTCGGCGTCGAGCCACCGCTTCCGCTACAGAGAGACAACGCGATTCTGCGGCGAGGGTAGCGAGGCTTTCGAGACAACTGCAGCGGCCGGGAACCGACGGTGGTTGTGGTTCGAAGAAGAAAAGGCGCCTAACTTCTGCAGCCCGGTCGGAACACGGCGCTGCGCCTGGAACCGACGGAACGACCGCAGATTCAAGCCCACTCCATCATCTGCCTCCCCCATTTCATGTAACCGTCTGCGCTCGGTCGAAGAAGTACCGCTTGAAACGGAGCGACCGCACGATTCAAGCGGTACTTCCTCGACCGAGCACACGCGGTTACATGATATCGGGGAGGGAGAGGATGGAGTGGGTTACAGGCTGCAGCGCGAGGGAGAGGAGAAGAGACCGAACGCCTGCGTAAACGCCCGCGTAAAGGAGGAGGAGAGTGCCCGGCCGCAGCGCGGGGGGAGGAGGAGCGCTCCACTCGCTTTATATTCACACTTGAAGGAGAGGAGACTAGAGGAGGAGAGTAGCGCATGCGCCGCCAGAGCAGAAGCGAGAACGCAGGACAAGCGCAAGCAGGTAGAAGTGGAGAGAGTAACGCGCAGCTGTTGGAGAGAGGAAGGAGGAGAGTTGCGCATGCGTAGTGTGAGTGCGGACGCCGTCGCCGACGCCGCGGGACATAGCCCCGAGCAAGAGATGCTCCGCATCTAAAAACTAATGGCACAGGCGAGGACACAAATAAGTAGTCACATGGAAAAATGCCGCGAGTCTGCGGCGAGGGTAGCGAGGCTTTCGAGACAACTGCAGCGACCGGGAACCGACGGAGCGACCACACACTTCAAGCGAGACTTCCTCGACCGTGCGCACGCGCCTATATGAGATGGGGGAGAGAGAGAAGGGAGTGGGTTTGCAGGCTGCAGCGCGGGGGGAGGAGAGGAGAGAAGGCGACAGAACGCTTGCGTAAAGGAGGAGAGTGCGCGGCTGCAGCGCGGGGGAGGAGGAGAGAAGGCGACCGAACACCTGCGTAAAGGAGGAATGTGGGAGATAGATTAGGCGCATGCGCAGTAAGGGTGGTCACGCCGCACACCATCCCCCACCGAATTGAACTCCGCCATAAGCTGCTTCGCATATAATAAAATCAGTTACAAAGGTATAGCTCGTCCGTTTTCTTGCAGTCTATCATTGAGAGACTTTTCAATTAGTGTTGTTGGGAAAGAAGATATCGTCTGAGCAAGATCTCTGAGAATCAGCACCGCCACCGGCATTGAGTTGTTAAGCGCGATGAGAACTGTGTAGGCGCACCCTGACGCCGCGACCGCAACCAATCAGAAAGATTTCGCTTGCGCCGTGGAACAAAACTGCATAATAGGGCATTTGTTCAGAAAGGAATGAGTCTCGAAGGTTCCCTTCCAACAGGTGGAATTTTCTAACAGTGCAGCTAGTCTTTCTCTGCCCTGGTACAGACATGGGTTCGGTGCCTTGTTTGGTATAATACATGCAATTGGCACGAATGTAGTTGCCTTAAAATTGAAAAGCTGACTCGACTGACGAAACGACGGCAGTGAGTGCACACAGAACAGGCGTTCGACTGGCCTTATCGTTTGTTTCGCCGTGGCCGGACTGGAAAGGCGCGCGAGCGTTCGGAACGCTCACCCGCCTTTCCAGTGTGGCCGTGGTTTGGAAAACAGTGCATCGGCTACGAGGGTAAGCTAGCATAACCAAGTATAACAATCTTTCTCTTGAATAACCGGGCCTAGCCGAGCTAAGCCGCAGCCATTTTTCCCCTGCTACGCCTGTTCTCACTCTAACGATGATGTCAGCAGGGGCTCACCATGGGCGGGTTGAACGGGTAGTCTTCTGGGGAAAGTGATGTCCAGCAAGAAGACGCCCCCTTCGTACGCGTCTCCTCTGGTCCCACGATGGTGGCCGTCCACTTGAACAGGTTGCCCGAGGTGACGGGCCCCGCGGAGCAGTTCGTCAGTGGACTGTACCGGATCTCCTCGAGCTCCCGGCGAATGCGCGCCATCGCCACCGTCGACACAGGGACAGCTGGACACGGGAAGCGCCGCTCCCGCGAATAGGCCCATGGCCGTCGCCGGCGTTGCGGTCGTACGAGTACGTCTCCGCGGCCGTTTCCCCCCGCCCGGCGGCTGCTGCCATGTTGCGGCTGGGCGAGGGATCCAATCTTCTTCCTCGTCAACTTCGACTGCCCAGCGCGGCACGCCCCGTGACGTCGTCGGTATCGCTGCGACCAGGCGTCACTAAGTCACTGAAGTGTCCTGGAGAATAAGAATCGCGCCAAAGGGACACTGCATGATTTTGAAGGGTGCTTAACTTGAATGCAAAAAAAAAAACAAAAAAAAACTAGCTTGGATAACATAATTCAGATACATAGCCTAATTCGGAGAAGATTCGGAGAAACCAAAAAAAAGTTTTTTTTTTGTTTTGGTTCTAACGATGACGTACATTTTATATATATGAGGGCGTTGTTTTTCTCAAAAAACTCACTTGCTAGTAGCGCTTCGTCCTGTGTTCTTCATAAGTCTCCGTTTTCTTTTAGCGCTTTACCATCATGAACGTATACCAACACGCCCAACTGGCAGTTATCCTATTGCAGTGTTTTTACCATCTACCATGTGATTCTTGGTATACGCCCCCATTGTTGGTATGTGCCGAATGCCTGTAGTAACCATGCTCCCTTTCACAACGCAGGGAAAAGAACTTGCGAGAAAATTTGGAGGACGATTTAGTATGGACTTTAAGGCCGTGTTCACACTGGGAAAACGAAAAGTGATATGCGCAAAAAACGAAAACGAAATTGATATGCGGAAAAAAGTCTGGGTCACAGAAAGAATGAACAGGGACAGGCGCTAACTTTCAACTAACTTTTATTTTTTTGTCACCCTTCGATATACACTCATAAAAACAGAGATGTTCAAATACAAGTGGTCACTTGGTCACGAGCAAATAGGTTCACGAAACGCACGCAAAAATTAGCTCTCACTATCAAATAATGCTACACACGTGTTGCTTACATAAGCATTGCCTCTTACAGATATATGGAAAGCCTCCATCAGTTCGCGGGCTTTGATATCACTGCTCCTGCCCAATGTCTTAGTGTTTCCGAAAATTGGTGAACACATGCAAGCTTGACAGTGCGCAGGGAAATGCGCGTTCCCGTTATTTCTAATTGACAGCACATGTTCCCTTGCCCGATCGGTTCACGCAGCACCCGGTTGGGCCTACCCAAGAATTCCCACGAGACGGCGGTATTTCGTAAACGACGCCAGTCGTGCAGCTTGCATATGCCGAAGCGTGCTTTTTTTCCCGCAACCAACGGGCTCCTTTTCACCAGAGGATATTCTGGGACAAAAGCCCTGCCAGCTGACGCGGGGCGGGAAAGACCATCGGCATATCGCTGCCTGCTCGCTATCTCTTTCAGGTTGTGGGATATGCGATGCATATATGGCATCGCTTCTGGACGCCTCCTACGATGTGGGCCCTGGTTCACTCTGGAACGGGCTGCTTTTGCATCACGCAGAAGAACCTCTGCGATGGCCGTTACTATATTCCTATAGACACCTCCTTAACTGTAGGAATATACTAGATTCCTACACCTCATTAGCAAAAAAAGTGAATATCCATTGTCTCTTTTTTTGTAGCTTGTTTCTTGCCAAATTTTAGTCACGCATGGAGAACACGGAGGTAGAAAAAGTTTCGCCCTTTTCGTCAGCAGAAGCTACCCAAAACACCATTTGCAGCCACTTCTATGGATTACCAGACTGTGCAAAAGCGAGATATGTTCGGGCACGACGGCGCACCTTCTACTAATTCCCGCTTTGTCAGCAATCATCATCCAAACCAGGCTCTTGGCGAATGCGCCCGTTGAGAGCATGTCTTATGTCGAACAGCACGCGAAACATTACGATAGCGTCGATGGGAACATCGCCCACTCCTAGGATGATATTTTCAGCTTGGGGCCGGATGTTTACACCACGTCATTTATAAGCTACAGTGTAGCCCAAGTAGGGCTTCCCATGGAGCGGTAAGGCGTTCCGCAATCGCCGTGGCGAGAAAAATCGTCGGCGACGGATCAGGCTCCCTGCATGGTTTTCCGCCAGAATAAGCGGCGAAGCGAGCGGATTTCCAGTGAGTCTTGCCGCTTTCGCCCCCTTTGAGTGATCGCGAAAATGCTGCCTATCAGAATGAAACGCGGTAGCCTTTTTCGGGCCTTATACAGACTGCTTTTTTATACGCTTGTCATTCTTCGCTTCTTTGTGAACATGTCAGCCGTGCTGTGAGGGAAGGAACGTGAGATGCGATCTAGACATTTTTCGACGTAAACCGTCCTATTGCACCTACGGAAAAAAACCATTGCCGAGTACCCACTAAGCCTCCATTTACCATATGGCGATGTAGATAACAACCTACTACGCATCTTTATGCCAATAGGTAAAAGAGCGCAGCTGCACGATTTGTACCAAGCCAGAGCAAATGATCGCTCAGGAACACCATCCTGCCCTTCTGTCAATAAACCTCGGTAAATAAATCTATGTCGTCACTATGCTGCACTTATCAACATGCGCTTATCTCAAATCCTCTTGCGAAGACGCACCGTTGCGGCTTATCACAATAAGCAGACCTCCCAACGCTATCTTCGCCGTCCTACCTCTTAGCAGTTCTCTGACCCAAACACTGCCTGGTGCGAGACCTACACGCGATAAAGGGAAGTGCGACATTGGTCAAAGAACGCCGACAGGTCTATCCATGAAGGCGAGTTCCTAGAAAACACGTTTCGTCATCCCATTCTAGAAATGGGTCGCTTGATTTAGCTCATTGTACCCCCCGGCAAGTTTAAGCCATCATACTTCAAGGCAGCGAAACGCATAGCTGTAGCGGACTCGAAGTAACGATGTTCAGCACTGACTGTGGCCTGTTTATTGCATTTTTTCATCTGCGCTTTGTTCACTGCTGTTCACTGGTTGATAAGGTAAGCCGTTTTTCATCTCGCTTCGGATCGTGAAAAAATTGTAAAGAGGGCGTGTGCTGGAGCCAAACGTTTCGACAAGTCGACTTGTCCTCTTCAATGCTGAAGACAAGAACAGTTGTCGATTCGTCGGTTCCAACACAAACTCCGTTTACGAATTTTTTCATCGCAAGCTTCCACCTTCCCCTTCCTGCCTTTTTTAAACTCTAAAGGCCCCTTGTCAAAAGTGACTAAACAAAATGCCTCTGTTCGCTTACTTCCCGGAATTCGGCTGCCGTGAAAGCCGTTAGTTATCTTGCAACTGCAAGCTATGAGTAAATATTTTTTAAATATTGACAGCGCAAAAGAACGACATAGTTAATCGTGCCAGTATTCTTTTTTGAAACATACATGTCCGCGACACTGCATCTGTGCTACCATTAATTTATAACGACTTTTCTTTCTAATGTATCTAAAAATTTCAGTGTAGCGGAACCGGCTGCGGGTTGCAAGCCATTGGTAGAAATTGAGCCGCCCCCTCCATCGGCTATCTTGATGGCAATGACATCGTAATCAAGTCAGAGCTGTCTTAGTCATGCGCACTGTTTATCTTATTAACAAGACATTTGTCTGCATTTTCCTGAATGGAAGCAGTAAATTTCTACTACTACGAGATCCTTTTCAAACATATCGTTTGGACCATATCAAGCGAATTCGCCTGAATTTAAAAGCTGACATTTTTTAATTATAGTGTAGGCTGCGTAACAAAGAGATTTCGAACGTCCCGGTTGCCAAGTTCCTTGAATTCAAAAGGAATATGTACATTACGAATCTTTAGAAGCTTTATTGTGACTATCATTACAAACACTTTGCCTGAAGGGCAGTTGAATACATTTCGAGCTTGTTGTAAGCACATTAGTTGCTGGAGGGAAACTGGAAGAAAGGTGTCCATTTCTCTAAAACTAAACAGCAGGAAAAACGAGGATACAAGAAAACACGTACGCACAAACGAATGCTGAACTCAGTTTTCTTGCGTCCACGTCTCTCCTGCTGTTTAACTTTGCAGATGTCGAATCAGCTTGCCCAAGCAAAAACACTATTAACCCTTTCAGACGCCACCTATGAAGAACTGTCTGTAAATGGGTCAAAACAATACGACGTTATTTCAAGGCACTCAATATACTATTGCAACAAAAATAATGTCTGAATATGTTCATTTATGTGTGTTATAGTAACTTATTCTAATTAAGTTGTAATTAAATATCTGTTTATCCTGAAGTCATTCATGCTCTATTTTGGCATAAACAGAATGAAATCTCTGGCTAGAAATATAGTACAAATTCGTTGTTCGTTATGTCTATTTAGAGCAAAGAAAAAGTATACTTTTAACATGGCTCGCAGGACGCGGCTCATCGAACTACTCGTCGAACGGGGTAGTGCCTTCAGCAATGTGATCATACGCAACAGTACACTGCGAGATGAAGTTAAATTAAGACAAATTATTATGTAGGAGGTTCAATCTATCCGAAGCTCAATGTATCTCGCTCTCTCTGAGCCCCTAGTTGATACAAGGAGCAAAAACAAGCCATGTACACAATTGTGTACATAGCGTCTCATAGGGTTAAACTAAGTGTTCATTTCGCCGATTTCCGCGTGCTTAATCATTCGGCTTAAGAAAAAAGGAATCTTATGAACCACCACGAGAATTAAACTGATTTGTTATCTATCTGCCCTTCCAGCCAACATATATTCAGAAACCCTATGTATAACGTCGAATGCCGTGACAATAGCTGTGCGTTTCTATATTGTCGCGATATTGCTGCTTCCTCCCTCAGACAATTGAGAGCAAATGTCATGATGTTGTTCACTGAAGTGACGAAACAAAGGGAGCTGTTCACAAGAAATGTGTAACGTGTGGTCACGAGGGGGGGTGGCACTTGTTGAAGGTCTTCAAAAACACCTATTTTTATTATCTATGCTCGGTAAAACATCCCCACTCCATCCGAATTTCAGGGGGGGAGGGGGCCTAGAGCACTCCCTGGCTACGGGCTTGTACTAAACTATCGTATTCAATTCCACAGACAACGCCGGAAATGCTTTGATGCCTTTGAAGGCACCGGAGTACCGACCGTGCCTCTTCGGAGCCTCATCAATGGCAATTCGGACGAGTACTGGAATCCTGTAAGTGGGTGGTGGTGGTGGTGAAAAATTTATTCGCTGGACATTTTCTGCGGAGGAGCTCCGGGTAGTCGGAGGTTCTTGGCTTGCGGTGGGGGGGGGGGGGGGGGGGGCTCAGTCGAGGGTTCCGCTTGCAGCAGCCGCTCTGCGGGCTTGGTCAATCAGGCTTAGCTGATCTTGCAGGTTCTCGCTGGCCAGCAGCTCTTCCCATCGCTCCACTGTGGGATTCTGTATTGACGCTAAGACTGTAATGGCATGACATTCCCACGTGACGTTCTACTGGGTAGTTTTAGCTAAGCACCATGGGCAGTGAGGAGAGTGTGCCGAGGGATGCGTTTTGCTGAGCATGTGCAAATTTGGAAACGTGCCGGTTTGAATTTGACTCCAGCTGACCGATTCCTGTTTATTTAGTGTTCGGTGTGGTACGGAGTAAGCTTGCCTAAGTCCTCTATAATGGTTTTTAAGTAGGGCACGAGTCAATTGGGGCCATGAAACAGGCATACAGGCATACAAGCACGCGCGCGCAGCACTTGGTGACCTTTTGTCTCCGAACAAACACCAAAGATAGAGCAAATGTGAACATTGTCAAAGACATCTTGATAATGTGGTTTTATCAGCGCTTTCTATTGTTCGATGCTTCGTAAAGATAAGCATGTTATTGAATACGTCCTAAACATCAGAAACAACAAAATATGTCCCAGTGTGCGAAAGATAATCATTTTACCCTTTTCCAAACGACCCGTAATCAATGTTCAATTGAAGGAGCCAGCGCGGGCCCGAACATTGGGTGTTGCATGATTCACTATAATCGTATAGAGCTTAAGAAGTCCGGAGATGCCCCACCCAGATGACAGAAGTGCGGCAGCTGATCGCCTCCGCGAATAAAGAAATAGTCCCTCTCATGCACAAGGCTATGTTCTCTGAATGCGGGGTCGTAGGCCGTGCGGCTAATGACGTCACAGTGGAGTGCACGCCCACTGGTGCAAGCTTGTGTACATTCGCCTTGGAAGAGAAAATACCGCAGACCTCTAAAGTTGTATCAGACTATAGTGTTGTTTGTAGTCAAGCTGTAAACAAGTTCTTTAGAATTGTTCACGTGGAAGCAAGCGTCCAGAAGATGCTTCCCACAATGCTGATTCTGCGAAGAACTCGGATGCCTGAGACATAAGGTGGAACGCCAAAAACAACTGCCACTCAAGACCCGTAACCCTTACTTCGGAATCCGGCTTTGAGGAAAATCCCATCTAGGTACACTGTTAAGGATCAGTCAAGATTTCTCGCGAGGGCGCAGAGTTTGCTGGTGTGGGGCTCGACCCGAGTACCCTGTAGAACGACGCTGCTCGAGCCCGACCTTCTGAATTTCACAAAATAAAAATTCTTGTTCACTATCACTCTTTCTCTCTTCACACAAATTCCGTAATATTAATGCTGAAAACAGTGATCACTTCGTTGTGATTGCTTGGATGATTATAAAGATCGGTAATGTGCGAACAGGTAGCTGACTTTGTTTTTTTAGAAAGGTTGTTACCGTCTTCTTTTAAAATCTAGGCAACGACCTCGGATGTAGTGCAGGATTACTTACTTCTCAGTACTTTCCGCACTCGCTCGCACTCCGCATGAGACATGTCGCCGAAAAGAAACGAGTTGTTCCATCTCGTAGCGATTCGGAGAACCGCGAATGATACCGCATAGCCGCTTGCCTGCAGCAAGGCTTGCATGCAAAATACCAGTTTCCGCAGAGGTTTAGCAGTACAGATATATTTTTCTTGCTAAGAATCTACTTACAAGAGCTCTTTGTAGTTTTAGGTTTCCGTATTACATTCAACACATTCTTTAGATTCTGCGTTACCTGAGTGTAGAAGTGGGAGAGTTGGTGTGATTCTTGGGCATATCAGTAAGGAATGATTTTTGCCAACATTTCTTGATGAAACAGTTCGAGAACTCATTTCAGCCAACGTATCCACGTTTGGGAGAACATGGTGATCTGCATGGGCTACTTGAACGTGCCTGTCTGTACATAATGGAATTTCTTCTCATAACATACGCTATTAGGAAAGTTAGACGGAACTGGCACTTAGGAATTATTTACTTCAACTGCGTGCTACATACTGTAACATCGCATAATTCTGCAGCACTTGAGTAGGCCTCAAAGTTCGTTCATGCAGTTACGAAGTGCATGACATCAGACCAGGTTGCATAACCATTGTCAATATACTTTGAGCCCAACCTGCACCATCTGCGCATATTTAAAGCACTTACGTATGCATAAAAATTCGTGCACGCAGTTAAGAAGGGCGTGGCATCCAGCCAGGTTGCATAAACATGTAAATATACGTTTCGGCTCAACTTGTACCATCCCCACATTCTTTGAGGTCTGAGCACGTAGGCAGCCATCAATGGTTCTAGCATAGAAAAAAGCCTGTGAGGTTAGTACGTTTACAATCATGAAGCTCTCATTTGTGCATTGTTAAGCCAGGAGGTAATGCAGACTTTCTATTGCAGACAGTCCTTGAACGTCTGGACCGATGGCTTGAAGAATACGGAGACGTTTTTGGGTAAGATCAATGTATTTTACTTGTTTGTAGCTTTTGATAAAAGTTAGAATGTTTAGCAACCCTTGAAGGGAAAATTTTATCGGGCTAGTTGTTATAAATCTGTGATGGTAGTTGCATAATTTTATCGGCGGAGTTGTTTAAGCTTCGCAAACCCCCAATTCGCCTTGACATGTGCCACCATCATGAGCGCGTGTAACGTAATATCTCGGCCTGCGTGCGCTCTCTTCGTCCTCTTCTTAAATTTCTGCTTCATTTCCCGAACATGAGCGCCCGGCACACGCTCTCGCGCTGCGCCGACTTTTTCAGCGCGGGATGCGATAACTCGGATGGGCGAGGGAACGAGTGCAGAGGGAGAGAAAAAAGAGAGCGATAGAAACAGAAAGAAGAGCGAGACGAGGAAAGATGAAGAGTGAGACGGGGAACAAAGAGAACAAAGCATACAAAGACAGAGAAAGAAATAGACGTAGAGAAAAAGAGATAGAAAAACAGAGCAAGACAGAAACAGAAAGGAGGATCGAAAGATAGAAACAAAAAATAGAGAGATAGAAATAGAGAGAGAGACAGAAAGAGATAGAAAGATAGTGGAAGCAAGAAATAGCGAGAAAAGGAAAGGCAAGTAAAATATAAAATGGAAACAGAGAAAGAACGAGAAAGAAATACATAGAGAGAGAAATCGAGAAATAAAATAACAGATTTCAAAGGGATATAAAATCAGAGGCAAAGAGAAAGAAAAAAAGGAAGAAAGAACGAGAAAAATAAAGAGAAACAAGAAACGCCGGTCAGCTCCGGTGTTGCATCCAACCTCGCGCCACATATGCAAGCTGCGCTTTTTTTCGTTTTTTTACCGAGGCATTTCAATACAGAACCAGAAATAGGAAGCGCTTGTGGTGTGCTGCTCTGTGCTCTATTGTGCCTGTAAGGGATTCGTGCTAGCATATGTTATGATTTTCACTTCATGAGCAATTCGCCCCTTGTTGTGCGTTTGATACCCAATAAATGACGTAGATAGCGGTACCCGGTCACTCTACATGCAAGCGCGGTGATCGTTGTGTTGTTGTAGTTACGCTGAGGCTTGACGAAAAGTTATAGTGCTTGATGAACCTTCACGTGAAAAACAAATGCAATGCCCACAGTTTCAGGAGATCAGCACAATCGTTTTAATTGTCATATGTGCACATTGAAAGTAGATTTCTGTTTAACTGTACTGATTTATTTATTCATTCATTAGCAAAATTTGACAAGCACTTAAACAATACCGTCAGATTACTACCCACCTAGCACAAAAGCGATATAAAATTGCTACGAAGCAGACTGGCCAATCCGAAATGAACGTCTTCTAACGGGTGCTTAAAATCCCTTCATCCGAGTGTAGCGGTCGTATATCTCCGCTAATGTCCTGCTAGTAGAACATTTGTAGAGGTCCAACGATCCTTCTTTTAAACCCAGCTAAACTGGAATTCTTTCCCGTGCAATCCCAACTGGAACCAGTTGCTTCCCAGTTTGATTCCAACTGGAACCATTTGATCCCAGTTCATTCCAGTTAAAACCAGTTGCATTCCCACTTACCCATATTCACCTGGGAAAGGTCACAAAAATCTGTCCTTCTAAGGAGATACTCGACGACCACCGAAAGCCTTGAAAAGTAGGGATAGAAACCTTCTACAATCCTGTTTGTAATGTCCGTTTTCTTATTCTTTTTATGCCCCTCCGCACTCACCTTGTTTCCCTCTCCCGAATATGCGCTCTTTCTGGTACATAGTCGGGGCAGGAGAACGAGTGGCTGCCGGCAGGTTATTCGCACTTAAATTATGCGGGAGGCACGAGTAAAGCAACAATATTTTTATTATATCACAAGTGAAATTTCAAGAACTTTTATGAAAAACTCGCAAGTTTCGTGGGACCACTGTTGACAGCAGGAAAAGGAGAGCAGAGCTGCCTGAATTTTTATTACTGTAATAAGCTCGTATTGTATACAACTGTACAGAAGTCATACGACTCGAGTAGCAAGGGAAAATCAACTTTTATTTAAGCTCAGTAGCTACAAAGTTTATCCCAAATTTCGTGCACAGCTGTTTGTTGACACACACTAAATGCGCAAAAGCGACAATCAACGAGAAATCAGTTGCCCAAGCGCTGACCCCTAATCTATTCCAATTTGTTTGAACATTATCACAGAACGGAGTAATGAAGCAAAATACAGAGCAAAGGCAGCAATTTTGATGCAGGTATCAGTTCCCCGAGAACAAGCTTATACATAGTGGCAGTGGAAACCTAGCTGTGTACAAACATTAAACAAAAGAACAATGGCAAAGGTTAATATCATGTGCTTATTTCAGTGACAAATGCCTAAACGTATGCCCTAAACGTACACAAATAATGGCAGTAAAGCGCGTGTCCTAACGTTTAACAGAAGAAATGTTGCAGAGCTTAAAATCAGGTACATAGTTAGGCGAGCCCAAGTATGGTCACCACCTCGCTAGCGCTCCTTGCGGATGACGTAACCTGAATACCTCCTAATGAAGGACACATAGCATCTAAGAAAAATTACAAGGCGCGCCGACGATTGGCCGGAACGGCTGACCTGGGCGCCCCGCGGTGTGGTTTGTTGACGTTGCCAACACACACAGACACTCACAGAATTCCATAATTGCTTCACAAAACTTAACGTTGAGTGATATTTAGTTTGCGTAAAATTCCCCAAGGAAAAGAGAAAAACTAGAATGTTTTGGCATCTATCTTTATTCATACGAAAAACAGCAAATCTAGAGAAGTCATAATTTAGTTAGTCCAGCGCTTGTTTCTAAACATCTATGTTAAGTACAACCTGCGGAAAACAGGAGAAAAGAGAATTTCGTTATATGCATTATTACTTTATTGACGACAGCGTGAAAAGGCGAAAACTCGATAACACTGCACGGCGACAGAGAGAGAGCATGTTATAATTAACCAGGCGTGAGCGACGTGCTGGAGGACTTTTCGATTCTGCTATGAGGTGCCGGGTTTAAAGAGAAAGGAGGAGGTCAACAGAGAAGGGAAAATATAAGCCACAAGTTCCAACGTAGTCGTCGACGCAGTTAGGCAAAGTGTCATCACAAAACTGAGAATAAAATACCGAACTCCTCCCCTTAAAACGCGCCTTGGACTATCATGCCCTGAGAAATTCGCATAATAGAAAAGCGCATCCAGGCCTCTTCATATGCATATCCGTGCGAGAAACAATGAACTAGTACATTATCATTATGAAGGTTCTCTTATACGCAGATCTGTTGCAGTGACACGAGAAAGCACGTCACACAATTGTGTAACTGCAAATTTCTTACGTGGCCCACGCTGCTAAAGCTAATTGATATCTTGAAACTAGCTCCATCAAACGGCCAATAACGATTATATACTGTCAGTTTACTGAAATCAGGTCAAGTAATAAAAATAGTTTCGTTCATGAGGGTTCAAACATCAACGAAAACTATAGCCTACATTTATGTTTGAAAAGCTAAATATTTTATTCTTCATGAATGCAGCAGTTACGCACCGCTCAAACATGTTGCACAAGCACTTCGTGATACAACCCAACATATTTATTTTGATTAATATTTTATTATTTTTGTTGACTCGAATGCAGAGCGCAACACAACGAAAATTAAGTTACCGTCAGATATTACGGTAGCCTGTGGTTTATACCGAATCTGTAAATCCAAAGAAATGCAATCGCACATCATGGTGTCATGGCCATCTCTCCAGTATAGAAGAAAGGAAGTTTTGAGAGCGCTCCACTCGCAAGACGAGGCGTGCATCTATCCTTTGGGAATCTAACGGCACTATAGGCCTAACCGTCAGTCAGTATAACAGCCACTCCACGGGAACATACTTGCATTTGATAGGGCCCATAAGTTGTACATGCAGTGAAGTAGCTTTTTCACAGCTGCGTCCATAGTCTTAAGGATCACGACCCAAGTACAAAACAACACAAAGCAGGACATGACTGACGCGCGCGACCACACATGCTAAATCGACGAGCTTAACTGACATTGCAGAAGCCAAAGCAGCCGCGCAGATCGACATAAGGTCAACCCGAAAGAGCTCGGGAGGAATTAAGTTGGACGGTTATCGCTGCCAGGAAATTACGTAAAGTTTTGGAAGCCCTCATGATTGCTGACGCCATTTCAACACTACACTCGTTTTTCATTTCGCGCGTTACTTTATTTATCGCAATGAGAGATGGCGTGCGCAAGCTCGAGGTCAAATTTCAGTTCACGGCGGTCCGTGCATGTCCGTGCATGCATTGACCAAATGACGCGCAATCTGCTGCTTGGCGAAAAAACGGGTCTTTAAAAACGGCCTTCTAGCGGTATTTCAAGTTGCAGTTATATTCATACTGAAGTCGACTTCTCATATCCGTATTGGTGACGGCTAAGAATATATATTCGTAAACAACACAAATTATAAAGAAAACGACGCTTGTTAGCGTGTTTAACGATCCGTCTTATAGCAGGTTTTTTTTTTTTGTCTTGATTAAATCCGTCCTGAAGTTGACTTCTTTAATCTGGCGTGCAGACACTTTAGAAGATATATCACTTAATAAAACGGATTATATCTCTTTTGTGCTAGCAGCGCAAGAGCAGAGTAAACAATAACAAATAAGCCGCATCATCATAACGCGTGCGCGAATTTTTTTAAACATTATGACAAGTTAGCTGAAACGTATTACGTATTCCCTTTAGCGATCCGTCTATTTCTGTTAGATTCTTACAGAAATGTGTGGCCAAATTATAGTCTATATGAATTTCGTGCAAAAACATATGGAATTATTCAATGATTTGTTGAACATTCAGTAGGATTGTCACCTGATTTTGGCCGCCGGGAATGCAGTTGACGAACTGGTAGTGATTGATCTTTTTACTGCGTGAGCGTTTGTGAATAGCAAAAAAAAAAAGCATTCGCAATATATGTAGAGTAGGTAGCTTGGTCGTTGGTCGTCGTTAATTTGCTGTACCGAAGAAACATGCCAGCTTCTTATACAAGCTTACCGTATATTCCAGCCCTATCCAAGTGAAACGCGTTAGCCTTGTAATTTACGACACGTGGCGTTTCATGGAAGTCGTTGTGTAATCTGATTGCCGACAACAATACGGACCACAACGTCCGAGAAGCTTCCAATAAATAGAGGTGCGTCTGAAGTGACTCCATCATAACTTTTCTTAGGTAGCGAACTTCGGAGGCTTGCAAAAAAAAATTAATAAGGGCACGTGTAGGCGTACGTTGTTTAGTGTTTTGTCCCTTAAATCACTGCGTCCCTCGCAATAAGCTGTTCTCGGCAGGCTTTTGGCGAAATTGCGCAGACCGGTTTTGTCAATTTCTACGTGGGGAACACTAGAAATTTCGTCGAACCTGTTGCCTGGACACGATGATGTGAACTTTTACTTGCTGAGTGTGCATTCTCAGTGCTGAGACTTGCAGTTGCTTTTTATTGTCGAAGAAAAAAGGGTGAGCGCGATACTGTACTCTTGCGTTCGTCTTTTCCTTTTGGGCTCTACATTACCTTCCAAATGATTTTCAGTGATTATTCAAGACCAGTCATCACATAGTTCACTGAATGAATCAGTGATCGAAATAACGTGATACATGACATGTCCTACAGGTTCTTCATTGGGGACACGCCAATGGTGGTGGTAAAAGATGTCGACATGATACATGACATATTCATCAAGAACTCAAGCAACTTCCAAGGTCGCGGCGTAAGTACACAATATACTATTCTTATGGTCCACACATTGTTTTCTACCTTTTGTCCGCATCAGCTGGTTTAGTGCTCAACCGCTGCGTAGCATGCGCCTTGCTTCGTTGGGCCTTTTGTTTTCTGTTTCACAGCACGCTTCTATTATGCAGTCCACGACCGCAATGCAGCTGTGCACGAGTTACCTGGCACGCACCTGTGGTTCCTGGAAAATTCAAATAGCTGCAGCTGCACTTAGTGAAGCAGCACGACTCCGAATAGCTTTACATCAAATCTGGCAGTGAAACAGACTATAGTGCGCTAAATACTTAGCTTTCTTAGAGCACGCATATTTGTTTTGCGTTAGCACCTAAGTAAGGGTGCTTGGTAGCGTTTCTGAGGCAATAATCAGAGATGGGTGCGGCTTACTCTTGTTTTGAATAATTGAGGGTAGAGCTATTTTCATGCAGAATGTGTGATAAATAGTCGTCGGCATTGAGGAGCTTACAGAAGCTGCAAATTCATGTTCTCCCATTGCTCTTACCTTATATAAAAACGTTCTCGTGCTCCTTCCTTAATATGATATATCAAACAGGCTATTTATTACTGTGATAACCAACCCGAATTCCACGTGTCATTTATTTTTCATTGTTTCCTATCAGCAGAATGAAAATCTTTTTGACACTCTTCCTTTGCCCAGTTAATCGCTTTCACTTTGTGGTCCATTCCAGCCAACATTATGGCTTGCGAGTTTGTTGTTGTTGTCTTTTTTTTGCTTTTTTTAGTTTTACATATGCAAATATCTTCGCGAACGCAGATCTTCCAAGGCAGTGACTGTATTGATATTCAGAACTATAAACTATTGGTTGATGTTATTCAACCGACGCGCATTTTCATATTTTCTCCATTAAAACACCGATGTCCGTAGTGTGCTGGAGGCATTCGGTCTCTATATTAAATTGTGGGGGTTTTCTTTTGACGATATTTGGTAGTGAATATTTATATCGAAGCTAAAAGCCATGGAACTGCTGATGGTGTAAAATATGTGTGGCGTTTTTTTAAAAAGAGCCAAATGCAGAAACCAAAACTACGCTGAATTTCACGAAAGCGTAAAGAGCGCCAAGGTATTTTTAACTTCGAAAACAGTTCGAATTAAAATGGGGCAATTCCTGATCGTAACGTGTACTCGAAAAGCCAGTTTCTAATAAAAAAAATCAGCCAAATCCTGCATCTGTTTCTATCAAACTGAGCCACATTCATTAAACCAGCGCTGCATCAACAATCGCAACCAAAACAACCAACATGTTCTTATCCAATCTGTTTCATTTGTGTCCTAGTTGCTTTGCTACCGTGCTTACGTTCCACAATTAGTTCTTTTTTAGGGGGAGTTGGCACTTACTGAAGGATATGACGTTGTAGGGAAAAACTCCGATAAAAAGAGTAAGAGGTCTTCCTTCTCAGTGCCTCGTAGTGTTTCTTTTCGAGTTTAGCGCTACAGTATCATGACCTTCTTTCGCTCCAAGATGGTATATTTGAAATAAAAGACATGTGAATGGAAGATATTGGGCACCGATCTATTCATTCAAGAAGGCATCTCAAACGGCACGGCATAGAACGAGATCAGCAGAAGAAGAAGAGCTGGTGCACTTTTCATGACCTTCAATAGATTCCAAGAACAAGAAAACGCTGCCGACAGTCCAGAATAGTGCGCCTTTTGCCAGGAAGGACCACTAGCTCTTCAAGTCTATAGTCATCGCCATTACACCCGACGGAAGCACACGGATGATGTTAATTTTATCTCAAAATACTGCTATACCGTGCATTCGAATCGTTTTAGACTTCTTTTACTAGGATATTCAAGCCTTTTTTGAAATTTTCCACTCTACAAGAGCCTAATGCAAATTCTACTCATGAATACCAATGATAGTGGGCTATATAGATTTTAGCCGTAATATAATTTGGAGGTATTGAGGGTACTGGAACACGCTGGCAAAAAATTGTTGGAGCAGGCCCCGCTATATGAAACTAGCAAAAAAGTGCGTTTTTCTCAGTTACAGTTAAAGTGCGCTGGGCTCTTTCTAAAAAAAAAAAAGAAAAGAAACGCCACACGTGTGAATGATTGCGGGGACAAAGCCTTGAAATACACGTTCGCAACTAAGGAAAAAAAATGAACCACTGCAACCGTATCAGTGCAACCGAGGTAAGCGTACGCAGAAAATCGGTTTCACCAGTAAACACCAGATAACGGGATATCTCGTGATACCAAAGCACGAGAGGCTGGATCTGCACGTTCGGTCGGCGCCGGTGTTTTTCGTCACTAGGCGCGTGCGCACCGACTCTAGAAGTCGCAACCTTTCCTCTTTTGCGCGTTTCGACGCGTGCGTTGTGGTAGCGAGCGAACGAGCGGACTGGGAGGCCGAAAAAGACCTTAGCCGTGAAGCCCGGAGAAGGCCCCGTGGTGCAATCTTAACGGAACTGTAGTGGTCTCCAGAATGTTCTACTTCTGGATCAGTGAATACACTGGAAAGCACTACTGGTCATGCAAAGGATGTTGGGGGAACGACACTGTGCCTATTTTCATTGCACACTATTGCCCAATAAAGCATTCCTGACAGACAATCGAGACACATGCGGACAACTTTTCTAACTTTAATACAATGAAATACTGATGATGATTAATGGCTTTTTGCGGAGCAAGAGTCAGTTGTGGCGACAAAGGGTCAATACAGTGCCACCCTATTATTTAATACGACAACTCTCGAAAACGGTTCTGTCTGTTTAGCAAGTGACTTGTTGTGAAGAAGTGGACATTTATATTAAATCAGCTGCTTCATTTCTATATGTTCTGGAGAGAAAAAAAAAGATTGGTTTTATCCAAATAAAAAAAAATCAACTAAAGAAAAAAACATATACATAGCACACTGAAACAAGTTAAAAGGACTTGGTAATGTACAGTTCGCTTGCAGAAGTTCACATAGTAGGAAAGCGTCTACCAGGGTTGCCGTTGGGTAGATTTGAAAAAGATCCAGAACTCAAGCTAAGGGAGCCAAAGTAGCCATGCTATTTAAATTTAGCGCCAAATTTGTTGTGAAATAGAAAAAAAGGTTTATATATATATATATATATATATATATATATATATAGTTGCTAGTGCTCAACAGTAAATAATAGGATTTTGAATAAGCAAAAACGCAGTATAACGAGCACAATATTTTTTCCTTTTTCTTGGTCTCCAAGCCACACGTAAGTTAAGTTGCAAATAAAATAAGTTGTACTTTCAGTGCGCCTGCATACAGTTTACCTACAATAAACAGACTTCTTGTAAAAGTAATTCTAGGACAACAACTCAGCAGGAACATCAGACGTTGAAGCTGTTCTTTTCTTTGAAGCCGTAGATAGAGATTGGTACAATGTTATAGTAATACCAGTGCGTTACAGTAATAGAAGTAATACCAGTAATGCCAGTGCAGCTTCAAGTAGCGAAATCTGATCGAAGATGAATAGTCGAGCGTTATATTGTTGCGGAGATTTCTTTGACGTGCTGTGTTTCAACATTGGAAGCTGGCGTCAGCACTGTGCTTTTCTTATATGCGCGCGTCCCTCCATCGTCTCAGACGGAGTAATGCCCGGTGGGGTTCCTCGATGCGCACCAGTCCGCTGGCGGGGCAAGGACTTGTGCGTGCATAGGCCAACACGACAGAAAAGCTGGCAAATAGCAGTTATTTTTAGAGTTGCTTTCTGTTTTGTCTTCGAATAATAGGGATAAATGGCCAGTAAGTGCGCCAAAATAGAAGTTCAAGGTAGCCAGAAATAACCCATGGCGCCAACCAGAAATTTTTGTCGCCAGACAGGGTCGGAAAGTAGCCAGTTTGGCGCAATGTAGCCACCAACGGCAACGCTGGCGTCCAAACGCACACATTTATAGTTCTACCCACGCTTTACGCACTAACACATTATTCCGGGTATAGCAACGCCCAGCTGTTCATCACAAGTGCTTCGGCAGCCAAGTGTCGACTAGGAAGTCTTCCAGGAAGATGCTCACCTTTTTTTGGACATGTATTTCAGGCCATGGTCCAAGTAATTTCTACAATGTGAGGGGGGCGTTGCATTAACGTTCCACTCCTGCCATCTTATGGCGTATAAATATCATAAAGGGAGAACCATGTCACTTATGCTACCGGCTTAAATACCACGTTCCACTTTAGGTGTGTCTATCTGGCTTTAATTTCCCCAAAAACGATCATAATGGAAGAAGCACATCAACTACACCAAAACAAATGTTCGAAATGGTACGACCACCGTCACCGTAAAACGTCACTTGGGCAAAAGCACATTCGGCGTCAAGCTTCCAATGAGGGCGAGCGTCTGAACAAACCTACGTGTATATCAGCATTCATTCGCGTACATAAATTGACTTCATTATGTTCGTATTATTCCGTGTCTCGCAGACTGCCACAAAATAGAACAGGGGATCAGACACTATTGTGAGTTCGTTTATAGGGAAGTCATGCAAACATAAGTACATACATAGCTTCGTGGTGAATGCTAGCTCTGTCTCGTTCTTTTTTTGTTTTTGTTTTTGTAATCTAGTGAACATACAGTAGGGCAGTGAATTGGTGAGAGAGAGAGAACGCTCTTCTTTGAAAGGAGAGTGATCAGGCAGCGTTCATTCACCTATTGATATTCTGCAAGAAGTGCGAAATTTCCGGTTTCATTAGCTCACATAAAATATTTCACACTGCTATTTGTTCTTCATTTACGCAATGAAGCTATGAAAAAGAAATTTTGACTTCGGAATAGACGCGGAATATCATGCCTTGTTTTTGGTTACACTTTTTGCTTGTATTTGTGTCGTAAGGCATAATTTTGCAAATAAAAAGAAATATGAAAAATTAGAATGGCAGGCATTTGAGAACCAAAATTATTTCAAGTGCTTTAATTCTACAGTCCTTCCCATGCATTCTCTCAGTGGTTTTAGTTTTATGGTTTCGAAACGATAGCTTCGTTTGATAGCATTACTGACAACATTATATACCAGAAGTGGAGTGCATTTACTGTAAAATTTGTAGAAACAGCCGTAGCCCAACATTACTTGCGACTCAATAGCTAAAGTTAGCGTTAGAGAGTAGCGTCAAATGTACCGGTCCTCAGTTGTTAAATTTTCTCTAAAGGGCCACAAAATACAAGCTTTCCGTAGGGGTGGTCATAACCTTGGTATAGATGACCTGATTAAAATGTCAGCAACATGTAATAGCCTGTGCGTTGCATGCATGATAACTAATGAATATGATTATAGCACCTTGAAGCTTGATCTGAGAATTGAGCAAGATTTGTTTCGGTGACGGCCATCTTGCCTATCCTGTAAAAAAAGGTGCGCACGTTTCGGCCTTGTACACTTAATTTTTTCTGTTCCACAGCGCACGATGCACATCTACGAAATGGACCCGTTGTTCAAGAAGTACGTCATCCTGTCCAAAGGTTCCGTCTGGAAATCAACGAGAGCCTGCATGTCGCACTTCTTCACCACTTCGAAGCTGAAAGCGGTACGTGAATGGATTCAGCATATTTTCTCGTTAAGATTGTAGAACATAAATGAAGCGTCTAGAATAATGCACATAGTGAAATTTCTTAGGCAAAACGGGATAAACGGTAACATGCTTCACTTTGGCACTAAAAAGAAAATTTGGCTGCAACCATTGACCACGATGCAGGGTGGATTTGGCTTGCCCTACGCTTCAGGAGTGCTATACATTGTAGAAAGAAAAAAGAGAGATTCAGAGCCGTTTCACTATATAAAGGTGGCACACCAGCGAAGCTGTTTGTTTTGTTTAAGTACGTTTACATTTTTTTTCTCTTGACATAGACATTTCCGTAGCCACGCCATCAATTGGCCGGTGATGCTACACTGGCCACTGTCTTGGGTCAACCGACGTATGCACATGAATGGAAGTTGTGGCGACAGTAACCTTTCCTAAACGACATTTACTTTTCGGAAGTGGTCCGGTACGAGAGGGGTACACAACTCAAATAATCAGGAGCCCTCGGTTCACAACTCAGAAAAACATTTGTCAGAAAGCAGTACGTCACACGCTTACCCGCCACTATTCATAGAAAACGCTGATGGCCACCTACACCCGCCACTACCCTTCGCCGTGTTGGTCGCTGACCAAATGCGCACGCATGGACGTAAGACAACACTGTCGCCAGTCAGCCGCTGTCTGCGCGCGCTGCGTGTCGGCTCACGCTTTTTCAGGGCATACGCTTTTTCAGGGCACACACCTGCCATGATCTCTGGCATATGCAGTGAACCCACCCACCACACCGCACATGGCGTAATCGCCTCTTGGTGGGCGCGTTTCCCTTAAGTTCTCGCTCTAATTAGTGAACTTAGGGCTCACCTTAGGCCATATAGGTAGCAGATGTGACTATATATCAGCCATCGAATTTTTGAATGTGTCTTCAAGAACACCCCTCTTCTACTCAATAATCTGGACGAAAGCGTCTTCGCTCTCCGTAACGGGCACTGACCATTACTGACGTTCCAACGTGGCCCTGATCAAGAGCACTGTGCCTTTCAACCGATGTACAGTGCTGCGGTCTACTCGCTGGAGAGAGCCCGGGGTATGGTCGCACAAACGTGCAAAGTAGCGATAAATCCTGCAGGGTGAAACAGAATTAGAGGAACTCATAAGCTTAAGAACTCCATAAAGTATGGCAAAGATTCGGCTGACACACAATGGCTTGACTTGATAGTGTTATGACAGAATTATGTCGAGGTGTCGGCAAAGATGGGTTGATGATTAAATAAATCATGCAGACGCGGGGCTATCAGTCTGGCCTTGACGCCGTTATGATTGCTGACAGGCGTTTACTTCCACGACAGGTGATGCCATCTCTGCTGCACGCCCAGCAGCAGTTCATCGATATCCTGGGCGAGCACGCTGACAGCGGCATCGAGGTGGACATCAACTGCCTGTGCGAGCGTTTCACCTTCGACGTGATTGGCAAGGCGGCTTTTGGAATGGACACGAACGTTCAGCGCAATCCCGAGATGCCAATGTTTAGGGTAGCCCTGGATGTCCTCCCAAATCTAAATTCTGGATTCCTTTACAATTTGGGCCGTAAGTCGCACTCCTTTCTTTAAAGGACAAGAAGGGGAAGAAGGAAGCTTTCCCTGAAAAATTTCTTAAACAGGGGTTGTTTGCTCGTACCGACGTTTCGACAAGTGGACTTGTCTTCTTCAAGGCAGGAACTGATTTTCTTAGCGCTAGTATGTGTATGCTTCGTACCCTTTCTACCAGTACAAGCAAAGGACGGGGAGAGAGCAACTGCGGAAGGGGACGTGCGGGGGGTGGGGGGAGTGGCCGAAGTGAAGAATTGTGTGAGTCAAAAGGAAATGTATTCCATGAATAAAAAGAAAAAGAGAAAAGCGGGGGAGAGGAGGGTAGATGTGTCGCTTACTTATGATTGTCAGAGGAATCACCAAATACAGTGGTGGGTTAGATATTCCTAAAAGGAGGCCTTAATTCTTAGTTGATGCCTGAGAGTTAAGCCTTCCTTGTACATTGGCAAAACGGGACAGCCTGTTAATGTTAGACAAAGCCGGCATCGCGCGGACATGGTAAAGCGATCACCGAAAGCAATGACACGGTATTTTAATGTAACCGGTCACAACTTCGACTATCTCAAACTTTACATACTTCAGTCAACCATCCGGTCCCCAAGAGACATAAAATATACAGTCATACCATATTCACAAGTTCAATACGCTCCAGCCAGCAGGTATAAACGTTTCTAAGGGACCTCTTGAATCCATTCTCTATGATACACACACAACGAAAACCTATGAGAGTTAAGCCCTCCGTCTAGTAATTTCTAATCCACTATTGTTAAGTGCTGCTTCCCCTGACAACCATAATTCAGCGATTTCTTTCCATTTTATGCTCGGAATACCTCTTCCCTTTAACTCGCACAATTCGTCACGGAGGCCTCTCCCCAGTGCGAACCCCCGCTTCCACAGTTGCCCTCTCTTCCTCCTTTATTCAGATTGGAGGAAACGGTACCAAGCATCTACAAACTAGCGCTAAGGAAATCAGTTCAAGCCTTCAAGAAGACAAGTCCACTTGTCGAAACGTCTACTCCAGCGCACAACCCCTATTTATGGTTTTCTTTTTCATCGCAAGCTTCCATCTTTCTCTTCCCCTCATTTTTTTTTATTTGAGTGAAGCAATGCACTTGGAGCACTGCACTTGGAGATATTCCGCAATAACATAGAATTGCTTGCGACGCGTGTATATACAAAAGGCGCCATAGATTTTGCTTCCCGCCTTTTTTTTTTCTAGCTGTCTTTTACAATGCAGCTCACCTCTTGAAACATTGTGTTTCTACCTCATTAAATATCGATCAAGTATATCGACACGAGTGTTAGTTTTGGACTAAACTCTTTCTATCTTACCCCTCCAGAGAATCTTTACCATTGGCCTTGGCTTTTGAAAATACCAGCGAAGTTAATAGCGGCTTTGTACACAAACCCCTTTGCTGGCCTTACCAGGAGGGCCACAGACATCATTCAATACCGGCGAAAGAACCCCCAGGTTAGTATTGCCACCGTATTCCGCATTGGGAACGCTGAGAATATGCTCGTAGCAGAACGTATTTCCGGAGTAAATTTCGGGCTAAAAAGGAGCAGGGGACCAATTTAGAAAACTTTTCGTGAGTTCCCCAAAAGCAATGCCAACTTGGGCGTTTGTGAAAGTGCCCAAGCTAAATGCAGGAATGGCGGTCATAAACGCTAAACGTTGAATAATTGTATTGCAGTAGTACAGTGGTCTTTTGGATCATGCTCAATGGTCAACCTGCGCTGCTTTCTACATAACATGTTCGTTTCGCTCCGTTATTGGAGAATCTTGTCCGCTCTGTGATCTTTAGTACTTCTGAATAAACGCAGGGGTCCTGATAATGTTCACGTAAAGGTTGCCCGAAACTTCGGCCCAAGGTAGTTTTAGAATCTTCTTACCTTTGCACCTATTTTAGAACATTATGCTTGAAACTGGTACACACTCTATAACAAATTGACGTTATTTCATTTCGTTGTGCAAGCAAGCATGTAATCCCCATTCATACGTGTCTTAAACGTTGTTCTCTGTCAAATGTGGAAAAATTGGCGAATTCATAAGTAAGCGTTTGGGCCATGCTGAATGCTCATCATCGTGATGTTCATGAACAGACAATAACTTTGTATGAATATTCGGGCTTCTTACAATAATTTTCATGCATGTGTACTTCGACCTCCTGAAGTTGCTTGTACAGGCGTGTCAACAAGTAAATGAGCAAAAACACGCTACCAATTTGTGAAGAATTTCTATAAGATGCACACGACGTCAATCTCATCTAGTTCAGTACTACCACTCTCTGGCTTGCGAAATACATGTATATGCCACTGTCTGTGCGCTACAAAAAAAATCTTGCAGTCCAGCCGCTCATCGAACGCTCAATGGCAAGACCAGTTCAGATCCCAAAGGCACATTGCCTCGTTGGCACCACTGGTACCCCAGCGGAACCATCGATAAAATTTAGTTTCCTTCCGCTCTGGCAATTGTGAAGTGGCTTGGTTGTGACGGTATAATATGACGATGGCAAAAGCCGTTTTGTTTCGTCGATGGCGACAGGGGTCGTCATCAAACGACCGGGAGGGACGGGGCGTACACAAGAGAAACCCAACTTCGGCCACTTAACAGTTGTGGCTGGGAGAAGTGGCCTTAAAGGGCCACATACGCACCGAAGCTCTCTAATACTATAACTAAAACGACTCGAAGGCGACAGCCTGAATGGCGATGTAATTAAGGCTGAAACTTGATGTCACAACTCAACGTCACAACGAGACACGCTAGGTGAATTTCACTTCCTTGCTCTGGAATGTTGCATGGCGATGCATACCTCTCCGGCTTATCACATGGTCCGCTCAACCCTGACTCAGCATTTTCGATCGCGCCCTTTCCGCATTACCGCATAGCCGCCTGGCCGAGTCAAGTGGCAGGGGTCGCCACTTTGTTTTATGTTTTTTGTTAAGCGAACACCGCAACCACTAAATGAACGACCATCTCACGCGACTCAACACACACTGGGAGCAATGCACGGAGGTTGCTGCTTCGATGTATTCACCAAGCCTATTTTCTCAAGGACATACCAAGATTAGTTAGGTAAGCTTTGGTCGTAATACGCTCTCTAAAGAATACAACTTTAGGGACACATTGCTCTATTATTCTGAACAAATTACAGCCCTAATGAGAAATAACAGAGTTAATAAAGAAGAACATAACACAGGGTGCCTCAAATGAAATAGAACGCCTAAACCATCAGCCAGCAAGACTCATCGAGCTGACAGCTGTATGCAGGAATTAATCAGCAAAGAACAGTGGTAATATTTTCAAGTGTGAGATCGGCGTTCAATTCGGATATTGATTTTAGTAACTTCGCCTGGTAGGCGATCAGTTGTGTAAGTGCACCATTACGTGTCTTTTATGATGACGGTGTTCTTTGCGACGGTTCCACCTACAATGTTTGTGCACTTGAATACCGTTGCTGATACGCATATATTTGATCTAGGTGCAACTGCCGGACATGGCTCAGATACTTCTCGACGGCCTAGTCAACACAGAAGGCGCTACCAAGAAAAATAGCCAGGACCAGGTGGACAACACAGGTAACCTGAAACGTATTCCGTTGATTGCAAGCAAAAGCTTTTACAAACTGAAGCGATATGGTATAACAGGCCCGATAAATGTTATCGAATCGGTGCAAAGGGAGTTACCTGTCATCGTGATGAAAAACGAGTTAGGGCTAATCGTTCTGTTGGATCAACGTTTACCACGAAATAGAGGATATGCGGAATTCTAGGTTTAACGAAGTAGAATTTGCAATAACTGAGGCGTTGCCAAGAGATATGTATTGCTGATAATTTTTGTCTCAAGAGACGACTTGAGTTGTTCTAATGCTCATATTTTGGCTAAAATCTTCTGGAAACTATGACCCGCCGTTACGTTACGATTTGACAAGACCTGATTATGTGGACAAATATGTGTCGCACCTCTGTGTAAATGCCGATTTGGTTGATATTACCTGCACAAGCATCGTGCGCACTCGGCCTACTCGTCACGTAGAAAGGTAGCAACTACACTGGAAGAGGCCGTGCACATGTCACCCGGTACTGCATGCTGCTCCCACAATAACTGAAACACAGACATGTATGGATTTGTGTAACGTATAATTTGGAGCTGCATTAGATAGGGATGTGTAGTTTACTGTTTTTTTTTCTTTCTTTAATTTTTAGTCACACCATGAACAATCGAACGTTCACGAATTTTTTTTTGCAAAGTGATATACGTCAACGTATTTACCACCAATTTCAAAATATGGCAAATCCTTCTGCAAAATGTGCGCTTGACCGCGCAGAGAATTCCCCAAAACACAGTGAAATGTTCAACAACTACATAGAAATAAGATTGTGTTAGCACACCACTTCACTGCGTGCGCAGTAAAAATATTTGAGTCGAAACCCTCCTATATTTCCTGTTCATGAGAAGTGACCGCGCCAGTTGCGACACCAAATCACCCTTATGCCCGAGTAACCTTCAAAAAGGTAAACATTTGACAAAGCAAAGTGCTCAAACTTTATCTGTGAACTGGATTTATCTTCAATGTTTTCGCTTACCACTTGTAGAAAATGGATGAAAATTTGGGCAAGTTCCTGCGCTTGCGTTACGAAAAAAAGGAGACGGCGCGGAGAAAAAGCAGACGAAGCGGAAGGAATCTTGAACAGAGGACGAGAGCTGACTCACAGCTGAATAAGAGCAGCAAGGTCACACATACACCCCCGGTACAAGGAAGCACCGTCCGTCTTAACCACTGGCATATATATATATATATATATATATATATATATATATATATATATATATATATATATATATATATATATATATATATATATATATATATATTGTGAGACAACGTTCAGGCCTCAACACTCTTCTTTATTCTCACTCGAGCCAGAGCCCCCCTGCTCAGACTCAAGTGGCGTTGATGTGTATTTACAGGTGAGAAGATGACGGGTATGAATAGTGCTCACACTAATTTCCCCGCGCGACGAAGCGGCCAGCCTGGCCGCGACTTAGACTGGGCTGAGACGTCGAACGAAGGGCTTTAGACGCGACACGTGGACTACCTCCGAACCACGGTAGCGACGGTCGGGAGAAACGTCAACGGGAGTGATACGATAATTAACAGGAGATGTTTGTTCATTAATTACGTAGGGTCCAAGGAATCGCGACTGGAACTTTTCACACAATCCGGGAACACGAGTAGGCGTCCAAAGGAGCACTTCGTCGCCAGGACGGAAGGAGACGTCACGATGAGAAATGTCGTACCGCTGCTTGCGATCGTGTTGGCTGGCTTGGGTACTAAGCCGAGCAAGTTGCCGACATTTTTCAAGTCTCGAGGCTGACTCTTCGGGTGTAGTCGTAGAAGTGTCGGTCGGAGTGCGCAAGAAGGAAGCGTCGATCGTGAATGTCGCCGAACGGCCGTAAACAAGGTAGAAGGGTGAGTACCCAGTAGTGCGCTGGACGGCGGTGTTATGAGCGAATGTCACAAATGGTAAAATTTTGTCCCAGTTGTCGTGAGCTGGCCCAATATACATGGATATCATTTCAATTAGTGTGCGATGGAATCGCTCTGTGATGCCGTTGGTCTGAGGATGGTATGCCGATGTGGTCTTGTGAACTGTGCCGCAATTTTTAAGCATTTCTTCAATTACTGTGGATAGGAAAGCCTTGCCGCGGTCGCTTAAGAGGACGCGGGGCGCACCGTGACGCAAGACAATGGCTTCGAGAAAGAAGGTTGCCACGTCAGAGGCTGAACTGGAGCGTAGAGGAGCGGTCTCTGCGTAACGCGTGAGGTGGTCAACCGCTGTCGCGATCCATCGATATCCTGCAGATGTTACGGGAAGAGGTCCGACAAAGTCGATTCCAACAACGGCAAAAGGTTCCTCGGGACATGGTATTGGCTGTAATAAGCCAGCAGGAGGTGAAGTCGGTCGCTTGCGCCGTTGGCATAGTGCGCAAGAAGAGACGTACTTTGCAACAGAGGTGGAGAGACCAGGCCAGAAGAAGCGACTCCTAATGCGGCTGTACGTTTTTTGAAATCCCAAGTGGCCGGCAGATGGGTCGTCGTGAAAGGCCTCAAGGACCTGCTCACGAAGCGAACGTGGAAGAACGGGAACCCACCGGTATCCATCATCACTGTAAATGTATCGATGCAGCACGTTGTTTTCCATTTTGAATTGCCTGAGTTGTCGGCGCAATCTGGAATTAGGTGGTGTAGATTTTCCGCAGAGGCGTTGAACCATGCGACAGCAGTATGGGTCTTGCTTTTGACAGGAGGCCAGCTGAGTGTAGCGATTGGATGACGCTGGGCCAGCAACCGCCATTTCCGATAACGTGAGTGGACACGTAGCCTCGTCGTCATGGGACGAGCAATGAAGAGGCTTGCTCGTAGTAGATGGTAGTGGGAGAGGGCAACGGGAGAGGGCGTCGGCATCTTGGTGTTTCTTTCCTGATTTGTACACAACGTCAAATGTGTATTCTTGGAGTCGGAGCACCCAGCGGCCAAGGCGTCCGGACAAATTCTTCAGCGACGACAGCCAGCACAACGCGTGGTGGTCCGTTATTACGGTAAAATGGCGTCCGTAAAGATATGGGCGGAATTTCTGTACGGCCCAAATTACAGCCAGGCATTCTTGTTCTGTAATCGAGTAGTTTCGTTCGGGGTTCGTGAGTGCGCGGCTGGCGTAGGCGACGACTCTTTCTCGACCAGTTGTATCACGCTGTACGAGGACGGCACCGATGCCATGGCCGCTAGCGTCGGTGTGCAGACAGGTAGGGGCATGCTCGTCGAAGTGACAGAGCACGGGGTCAGATGTCAGCGCCGCCTTGAGGGTGTCAAAAGCGATGTCGCAATCGTTCGTCCAAGCGAAGGCTGTTCCCGATGTCAGCAGCTTGTGTAGTGGCGACGCGATGGAGGCGAAGTCGCGAATGAAGCGGCGAAAATAAGACGCAAGGCCCAGAAAACTTCGTAATTGCTTCTGATTTTCGGGACGAGGGAAGCGTGTCACAGCAGTGACCTTCTCAGGATCTGGTCGAACGCCCTCTTTACTGACTAGGTGGCCCAACACTATGATGTTCTTTCGGGCGAAATGACATTTTTTTGTATTGAGTTGTAGCCCAGCGTTAGAAATGCACGTCAGAACTTCGTCTAGCCGCTCAAGATGCTGACGGAAGGTGGAAGAAAAAATGACGATGTCATCCAGATAACATAAACAGGTTTTCCATTTAAGGCCACGAAGAATGGTGTCGATCATACGCTCAAACGTTGCCGGAGCGTTGCATAAACCGAAGGGCATGACATTGAACTCATAGAGGCCATCGGGTGTTGCAAAGGCCGTCTTGTCCTTGTCCCTTTCGTGCATAGGTATTTGCCAATACCCTGAGCGGAGATCGAGGCTTGAGAAATATTCAGCGCCCTGGAGGGAGTCAAGGGCATCGTCAATTCGTGGCATCGGATATACATCTTTGCGCGTTATCTTATTTAGTGCTCGATAATCGACGCAAAATCGTACCGAGCCGTCCTTCTTCCGGACCAGCACCACAGGCGACGACCAAGAACTTGACGATGGCCGAATGATGTCGCGTTTCAGCATGTCAGTGACGTTGTCCTCGATGATTTTGCGCTCCGCGGAAGACACACGGTATGGTCGGCGGCGTACGATGGAATTGCCCTCAGTTTCGATGCGGTGCACTGCGACGGACGTGCGCCCGAGAAGCTTGGAGTGGACGTCAAAAGATGCCCTGTGCTTTCGAAGTAGTGCCAAGAGATCTTTCGTTTGCGTCGCAGAGAGATCCGGATTGATCGTGGCAGTCAAAGCTGTGGTCGTCGCATGGTCGTCGTTAGCAGTAGGCGACAGTGGTGCACCGGTATGAAGGGGCATAAGGGCAAGAGGTTCGGTGTCAGCAAAGCAGGCCAACCGGGTACCTTGGGGCAGAACAAGTGGTGAAGATGTAGGATTACGTGCAGTGACCAACGCTCTGCTGTCATGAAACCTGACCAAGCTAGGCGCAATAACAATTCCACCAGATATCCAGCGATCGCATGGAGCGAGAAACACATCACCATTAATGATGGTATCGGACGTCAACGTCAGTACATTCTCGTTGCCAGGTGGAATAGCACAATCAGTGGCCGTGACGAAATGCAGTTGGCGAGCATCGTCATCAGATGAAAATTCCGTATTAGTCATATGAACGACTCGCTGATGGCAAGATATCACGGCCGATGCTGAAGAAAGAAAGTCCCATCCTAAAATAAGTGCGTGGGTACACGACGACAGGACGAGAAACGGAATGTGATGAAGTATGCCATCGATAAAAACTCTCGCTGTACACACACCAACGGGCCGAACAAGAACTGCATTGGCACACCGAAGAGGAGGTCCAGTATAGGGCGTTCTCACTTTGCGCAAACGAGAACACAGTTCAGTACTGATGACGGAAAGCGCTGCACCCGTATCTACCAATGCTTCAGTCCATACACTTTCAATACATACTAACAGTACATTTGAGGGCCGCTGCGGAGGAGTTTGACTTAGCCCGACAGATGCAGCTTTCCCTCCCAAAGCTGCACTACTTAGTTTTCCGGGCTGTGGCCCGGGGACGAAGTCGCTGATCGAAGGGGCGAAGAGGAGCGGCGCATTGGGGACGGAGAGCGGCGACGCGAGAAGCGGGGAGGACCGGCCTCTTCGAGGCTCTGAGGAGATGGCGAACGGCGTTCGTAACGTTCGTAGAGGCGACCGTTTTGTGGTATCGGACCAGGACGCTCGTTTCTCTCATAGTACTCGTAACCCCGTCTTTCGTCCTGTTGACGGCGTCGGCAAAACCGGGAAATATGGCCACGGATTCCACAATAATAGCATACAGGTCGGGGTGGCCGCCAGGTGTTGGGAGGCGGAAGCGACGGTCGTGGGGAGAGAACATTCATTGAGCCGTGCATGGGTGACGGTTGGGATGGTGTATGATCAGGAGGTGCTAGCGCCGCAACCTGGGCGTAAGTTGGTGTCGGCACAGGGTCATGCCTGGGAACTTCCGCACACCTCAAGGCAACTAGTTCTTCCCTGACGATGTTGCGGAGGCTGCTGCCAGGAGATGACGTGCGGAGCTCAAGAGGGCGAGACGCAGCTTGTGCCTGGAGTTCCTCTCGTATGATGGCCCGAATCAATTCACGTAGCTCACTGTCAGAGGGTGCGCTCAAATGACATGTGTCAGGCTGCAAACGGAGCAGATGGAGCTCATCAAGGCGCTGACACGTGGCGACAATTTGTGAGACAGTAGTGGGGTTCTGCACCACGAGTGCGTTGAATGCCGCAGCACCAATGCCTTTGAGTAGGTGGCGCACCCTGTCAGTCTCCGTCATTGAACTGTTCACTCGGCGACAAAGGGCGAGGACATCTTCAATGTAAGACGTGTATGACTCGCCATTTTGCTGGACACGCCCCGCTAACTTCTTCTTCGCGATGTCCGAACGGATGGAAGGGTTCGCAAAAATTTGCCGTAGCTGGTGTTTGAATGAGGTCCAATCCAGGAAGTCTAGCTGGTGATTGAAAAACCAAGTTTTTGCCACACCTGTCAGGTAGAAGGCGACGCGAGCGAGCTTCGCAGAGTCATCCCAGTGGTTGAGGGCACTGACGCGGTCGTACTCCTCCAACCAGTCTTCGATGTCGTCCCCACGAAGGCCAGCGAACACCGGTGGATCCTTCTGTTGCGTGGTGACCAGACAGGAAGGGACTCCCGTCGGGGCAGGCGTCGTCGACGCTCCAGCGGGAAAGCCCTCGTCTTGCGACATTGCCGAGGTGTGTTGTGGCAAACGGCGACCCGAACGGAGCTCCAGGGGTGTATTGTAGTAGAAGGCGTAGAGGCACCGGTAGAGCCAGAGGACTGAGGGACCGGACAGCACAATCCACCACTTGTGAGACAACGTTCAGGCCTCAACACTCTTCTTTATTCTCACTCGAGCCAGAGCCCCCCCTGCTCAGACTCAAGTGGCGTTGATGTGTATTTACAGGTGAGAAGATGACGGGTATGAATAGTGCTCACAATATATATATATATATATATATATATATATATATATATATATATATATATATATATATATATATATCGAAGGAACAAAGGGTTTCTAGGTCCGGTGCAATATTCACAAAAAAAATAAAACAGACGCGCGTCCGAAGCAGTTTTATGTACGTTTCGCTTGGGGTCCGAGTGAAACGTAAATAAAACTGCTTCGGGCGCGCGTCTACTTTACTTCTTTTTGTACATATATATCGGAGCATAAATTTAGTTATGACATGGGCCAATCAGCTGTCAGGATAATTAATGAAAACTAATTGAATGATTTCATTGAAAGAGCAGGCTTCTCTTGTGAACAGTAGGAACGCTGTGGCACCTGGCGGGGCACATCCCAACCACACTATCAACGTGACCTCCCTCCGAAAGCTGCTTCAGTAGCGTGACAGTTCACTGTTGGAGTTCATTGCGGAGGCCTCGCAGATGGAAGCGCAGTTCAACTCATCGAGTGTGCCATAATTAACTGAATGAATTCATTCAAAGACAACACATCGTGAGGTTGTGCCATTCAGATGGCACATGATGACATCATTTTAGCGTTAAACTGAAGATGTCGTCAAGTATACACAAATTCTAAAGCAACAAGTTTCATTGCGATGGCACATACCCACTACAGAACAGTCTTCTTTCAGACTAAAGCTTACCCAAGTGAACAAAATGTTCACCGAGTGGAAGGGGCCAGGGCCATCAAAGATTAAAGCTATCCTGAACTATTTTTTCTTTAACTTGTCGGAACTACTGGGGACATGCTACAATGAGTTGTCCTCGAATAGCCATGGCACCTGGGGAAAATGGGAATGTTCTGTACGCCATTCTGTGCAGTAGAGTTTCATTCGATTACAATCTTTTTTTCTTTTCCTTTTTTTTCCCCACAGCCCCACTGCCTCTGGAGACGCTCAACCAACTGTCTTCAAATTGCATGACAGTCTTTCTCGGAGGGTACGTTCTGTTACCATACCAGAGTATAAACATCATATACCAACTGGTATTGCTTCTTTCCCCTGTAGATACGACACCACAAGATTGGCATTGACGTACTGGTTTTATCTTATGGGGAAACATCAAGACGTACAGGAGAAAATGCGACAAGAAGTCACCCACGCTTGCGAAAAGGAGGTGAGTAGTCTACTGCCTTGTCATAACTGCGGCATCATCTGTTCAAACTTACAGTGGAGTGAGCATACAGCAGGATCAAAAGACCAATTTTACTTTCGCTAAATGTGATACTGCGGTTAAGCTTCAGCATTCAAGGCCTGTGCAACGGAGGTAGATACAAAACTACCTGACGTTGAGAAAACGACGCTCTTTCGTTCACTGCATGTGGACGAAATGTGTAACGAGATGTATATGACCTTACTGTGAAGGCATCTTGTGTGGTATTTATTAACATATTTTAGAATACTGGGAATCTGCATGGGGAAGTATTCCTTGAGTGGAAATAAAATACAAAGAACACATGTACGGAGAATCCAATGCTTATACAAAGAGAACGGAAATATGAACGTGTACAAAAAAAAATGCCCCCCACCACCCCGAAGGGAATCGTGAGGAAATGCGAATGCATTTCGGGCGCGCTTCACTCCATTTATATATACGTGCGAGCTAACGGACGGGAGAGTGGGGCGCAGGGAGGAGAGAGAGCGAACGGCGAGAGAAGGAGCGGCGAAGCACTGCACCTACCCTCTCCTACACTCTCTCCGCACACGCGGGAGCTCCGCCGAGCTCCCGCGATGCGAGCGCCCTCACACACCAGAGCGCGCTCCTCTTCTCCACTCACTCTCCGCTACTCCGCCCGCACCACCTGCTCCGGTTGCTAGGGGGCGAGGATAAGCGCGTGCGCCCGCAGCTGTTCTTATGGGAGAGGGAGTGAGAGCGGAGAGATAACACCTGCCGGCGCGCGGATACCTCCTCAACCTATCCTCCTCCTCCTCCTCCGCGGACAACGCCGGACAACGCCGGATGCCTGACATAGCCCGACTAAGAAATGCATTCGCATTTAAAACGAAACACAAGAAAGAACGCTCAGCGTTCGGCCCTTTCAGGCTGTTTTACTTTCCTAAGTATGAACTTGCTCGCCCAAGGAACGACTTTACCTAAACAGAAAGGAAAAAACAAGTCTTCTCGAGCTTAAATGGTCATTCATTTTGTAGAACACAGCGCTGACTCTGAGAGTAAAAAAGAAACATGGTTGACCCCTGCGTCACAGGAATCGGTATAACACGAAAGTGAAACGCGTATTTATGGAAGTAGTTGATTGTTTACTGGGCGTTGATATATCACAGCTTGCACAATGACAATTGATGTTTGGCAGCTAAAGCAGCGTTTAACGTAGATGAACTGACGTTGACACCAGTTGGCGCATTTCCATACCGAAGACTAACGCCCATGACCATGATTAAAAGGTAGTTCAAGTTGTTAACGTACACATGGATATGGTGAATTGCGAGCAAAGATGGCAACAGCAAACACATAATAAACTCTGGTGCTCGATGTGCGCTCATTTAAAGCGTCGTCGTCAGACAAGGGAAATGTCAAAATGAGCAACCCCAAGTGATAGACCAACGTGTGCTTTGTATGCGCTTGTCCTGTAGCTTTCTTGTTCTTGTCGCACGTTTTTTGGCACTAATTCGTGATGAATTACCACATCGCACAACAGTCTATTTTTCTACGCTTCTGGTCGTACATACACTACCACACTGCGCTACAGCAACCCGGGAGGCAGGGTTCGTAGCTTGAACCGTGAACGCGCTGTCTATTCACTTCCCTCTGCGCCTGTCTCGCGGAGGTGGTGCGAGATATATCAGGCGCGATTGTAAAGCCTCGCGAATGTGTGTAGGTAGTGCATTCCAATGGGGGCGAAATGCACTAAAAACCATGTACGTAGATTTCGGTGCACGGTATAGAAACGAAGGTGGTCGATATTAAAGGGCCTCTACACAGCCTCTAAAAATACTAAAAAAAAAAAACAAGCGTGTTAATCTCCTCTGGCGTTTCTCGATTTTCCGACGCATTTCGTGACGCCACAAGGGTGACTCACAGGACGTACTTAAAGGGCAACTAAACCACACCGAGTTCAAAGGCGAGGCAGTAGCTTCTTTCTCGCCTTCACTACCCTTCCTACAAGCGCTATATCATCCTGGCCACTTATTTCTTCATCAAAAAATGTGGAATGTCAGCACTAAGCATTGAGCAAGTCAGGATTTCGCGCTTTTCAACTACACGCTGCTACCTCCGCTTGCGCAGTCGCAAACGCTGAAAACGAAGTGAAATCAGTTTATCGCGCACAATAGTCACGCTAGACAAGGCAGAACGGGCATGTGACTGCATGGCATAGCGCGGCAGGAGACAACTCACAATAGGCTTCGAAAGCAACGTCGAGCGGCGCCACTGCTCTTATCGCAACTGGGAATACCTACGGCGCGTTCTTTGGCAACAACACTGCCCATCCCGCTTCCGCGCACGCGCAGTACTATCGGATTGCATCTGTGGTGCGTCACAGTGTAACTATTGCTGACTAGCTGTGCTCCGGGCTGAATGAGGAGCACGTGCGCGCACGTAAACTTGCCGCCGCCGATGCCAGATCCAGCGAAAAACCACCTTCTCCGGCAGCGTTTATTCCCAGTAACGCGCAGCTCGGCTGCGCGAGCGTCGCGCCCAAACTTGAGCTTTGGTTCCCTATCGATATCTCTCGTATATCGACCCATCGAGAGCTCATTTCATCCTGACGTCACGTGAACAAACTGTTGACGTCACGAATTTCGCCGTAAATGCGGGAAACGCCGCGAGAGAACAACGCGCTCGTTCTTCGTATTTCCAGAGGCTGTTTAGGTACAAACTGTCGACTGGCACATACACGGGGGGACATCAGTTGTGAATTGTCTCCAACCCGACTTTACCATGCAGTCGCTCACCCGTTTTTCCTTCTCTCGAATGATTATCGTGCGCGACCAATTGATTTCACTTCGTCTTGTCCGTTTCCGACTGCGCAAACGTAGTTCGCAACGCCTAGCTGAGAAGCGCGAAGTCCTCATAGGCTGAACGCTTAGTGCTGACATTGTGTACGTGCTTTATGATGGAATAAGGGGTGATCAGGTGATATCGGAAAACACGCCAATGTCAAAGTCGTATTTTCCGCGCCTAAAAATTATCCGCAATGTGTTCCAAAGTAAACGAAACAGGAAGGCAGCCCCAGTCATGTCCCATTAAACATGTAAACCGGTTTGTGAACTGCACTGAAGGTGTCGTATATTCAATCCCATTGTCCTGTGGAAGGAAATATATAGGGCAAACAGGAAGATGCCTAAATGAGCGAATGAAAGAGCCTCACTACAACGTAAATAGAGCAATTAGTGGCCATCTAGGCCTCCATTGCAGGGATTGTGGCTGCTAACCAATCTTTTCCAAAACATCAGTAATAGCAAGACACAAATATAATAGGACCAGAGAAATAATTGAAGCAGCAGAAATAGAACGTATTAAGACTCACTGTGAGAGCATGCCATCTCTAACCCTTTCGCAAAAAGAAATAGATTTTTTTGAACCGCAGGTGATATGTAGAGCACGTGTTTGTGGCGCTCAGCGATGATGCATTTCGACGAGAGATAGGGGCACGAAATCGTGTTATTTTTCTTTCTATATTTTGACTGCCAAGGTATATATGTGCCCACATGTCGAAAAATAAATCAGTTGTAAGTCAGCGCTGCTGTCGTGCCACTTAATGATATCGTCGTTTTGGCATGTAAAACCAACAAAAGTTATTTGTATTCTTTTTACTTACTTTTTCTTACTTGGCTTGTGCAATCTACGTATTTACGTATACTGGATCGCGTCACATTCAGTGTTATCTCCCCGAACGTATTGAAAGCTATAAGGTACTATATTAACCGCTTTCAAAGCGTCGAAAATTCCTTCTTTGTCACCTCGAGTATGCCCACAACAAACCTAACCACATGTTCCATTCATTTTCAGGGAGACTGCTTATCTTACCAAACACTTTTGACACTTCCGTACACGAACCAAGTCATTTCTGAGACACTGAGGATGTATCCACCAATAATCACGTGAGTAGCAGACTCTTCTCTCCTTCCTATTATCAACTTATCTTAACAGTTATGGGTGTAACTCATAACTGTAAACTCGTAACTGTAAACACTCATAACTACAGTTATGAGTTACACTCATAACTGTAGTTATGAGTGTAACTCATAACGATTCCTGCTGGGACCCTGATATTTATGATTTGCATTCGTCGGGTCAACACTGCTGACGTGAGTTTTTCTTAACCCTCTCGCATTTAAATTACTAATGTCTGTCCTCGCCGTTCTTCGGTAGATATAAATTGTCAAACACCTGTGGCGCATACCCGCCTACCGGGGCCCGTGCTATACGGGTATGTGCCACACGTGTCTGCAGGAAAGGTTTTCACGACGTATGCGACAGGATTTTCGCATTATTCATGTCATGACCAGCCAGACATATTCGTCAATGCCTCTTCCCTCCCATACAAATTTCGATGTACAGTCGAGCGCGATTTGAAGGTTATCGCGCGAGCGTCGACCAAGAAGTAGATGAGCGCCACGTCCCAGAATACTCTTTTGAGGAGAGGGTGGCATCACGCAACCTTCACTCACTCTTGTTGCTATTCCTTAAACTGCTATCACTCCCGTCAAAGGAAGCTGCTAAAGCGTAGCAGTACCAAGTTCCAGCTGCAGCACACCTTTCCCAGCAATTTTGTAATCGCCCGCGGATATAAGAGCCCACGAAGAATATACTTGATCGCAACGAATGGAAGGCGCAAAAGAGAGAGGAAGGGTGTCGAGTTCGTCGTAGGGGCGGTTGTTGTAGCGCGGAACAGCCAACGAGGGAGAGAAGAATGCGCAATCTTGATTTTCACAGTTCCGAAACGTGCCGTTAGGCCCCTGAGACGTTAGGTATGTCGACGCTCGCGCGATAACCTTCATATCGCGCGCGACTGTACACCTAGTTGAGGAGGCGATCATGATAGCACCCAGACGTAGGCGGCTAGATAGATAGATAGATAGACAGACAGATAGATAGATAGATAGATAGATAGATAGATAGATAGATAGATAGATAGATAGATAGATAAATAGATAGATAGATAGATAGATAGATAGATAGATAGATAGATAGATAGATAGATAGATAGATAGATAGATAGATAGATAGATAGATAGATAGATAGATAGATAGATAGATAGATAGATAGATAGATAGATAGATAGAAATGCAGAAGTGCTTACAGTACATTTAAAACTAACAGGGCCCCTTGTGCATTCACCGAAGACGACACGCAGGTAAAAGCCCCTTTCTTTTTCTTCTCAGTCGATGTATGAGGGAGCAGGGAACACAAGCCGTGGCTTCACGTGCCTCTGCCAACCACCGCCTTCATTTTCTTCTCTTGAGGTCGCACGCCCTCCGGTTTTGTTCCCTGCCCAAAAGAGAGCGCTACAACGGCATCATGTAGCGCTACATAACATGACGTCATACCAGAATTTGTTGATGACGTCATATGGCGAAGTCATCACGTGATGGTGACGTTTTGAATCACTCGTCCCCGACGGAGGGCACGGTCCCCGCCGGCGATCAAATTTCCCGTTTGATGACGCATCTAAGGCTTTCGCCTTTTTAACATGTAGCCTTTTTGCTACGAGTCTGATATGGGTGGCCAGACAAAATAAGACGAGAGAAGGCGCTAATAACGGAGGACGATGTCATCCAAAGTCAAACCTCACCGGGATTCTAAATTTTTTAAGGGCGAAGCACCTTAGGGTATACGCTTGTCTGTTGTCCGTTGTCCGGCGATGACGATGACGCTGATGACGATGAAGAATAAGCGCGTTCCAGGCCACACATTTTCTTTCTGCCATGGATGAAAACGATCGTGAACGTGCTCTCGCCCGCGAAAGGCAAAGCGGCAACGCCGACAACAAGCCGCTACTCAGGAGGCGAGAGCGCGGCATGCAGCGGATCAACGTCAACGCAGACAGCAAGCTAGCCTGGTCGCGAGAGCTTGGGCAGCAGCGTAAAAACGGTAACGGCGACAACAAGCTGCTACTCTGGCGTTGAGGGCAGGGGAAGCGGTGGCTAAACGGCAAAAATACCTTGTATATTGACGCGTGTATACTGCATGCGGACGAAAACGACGATGGGGAGTTTTAACGGACACCATGTAGTGGCCCTTGGGATATTCGAGGACGAACAAGATGTTCTTCCTGTTCAGCCTATTTGAACACGCTGTTGCACTGTCTCAAGGTCTTCCTGTCTTTTGTTCGCGCTGCACCGCGACATTATACTGTACACACGCGTTGTCACTCATTTACATGCGCGAGTGGGCAATGTCACGGGTGATTTACGGTAAGAACGATCCCCAGTGCTTCGCTCACTCGTCATGGTTCACTTCGTGGAGATGCGTAGATTTCTAATGCACAAGAGGCACTGTAAACACATTTTGAAATTTGGGCAGCACAACCTAACGCTACGAAAACGAAGAAATAGCGGGACACAAACAAGCGCAGACACTGAGGCGCTTGTTTTTGTCCCCCTTTTTTCTATGTCCCGTTCGCTCGCTTTCCCGAAATTTCACATTGAATTTATACCAACTGGCCGGCCTATAAACCATTCTACGTAAGTAATGATATGGCAATATGTAGTGTAAGGCCGTAACTTATATTTGACATGGCCTTTTCTGTAAACGTAGCTTCTAGCGGCACTAGATGCTCTATCTACTTCCTACCAAGTTTCCAAATTTGTAAGGCAAGTCTCACAAGGTGCTAAATGCATTGTCTGCATTGGCATACTTATTATTTGACCTGTTTCCGCGGAACAACACTGGAGAAAAAATCTGGAAAGTGTGCACATTTGCAAGCGCAGATTTCCAGGTATGCTTCGTGCAACACAATGACATGACGACTGTGGAATACCCTGTGATCATTTACGGTTTATTTTCACTGACAACTCTTTTTTTGTGCTTTCATTTTCATTTCAAAGATAGGAATATTTCTGATGCTACACTTCACTCCAAACTGGTCCTGGAAACAAGACGTCTTTTCACCATGATATTACATCGCGCGCGCTTACATTCACAGGTTTACATCAAGGTGCGCTGACAAAGATTATCGCTACGGGAAATACCTGATTAAGAAGGGGACATCTGTCATGGTGCCCACATACCAGTTGCACTACGATCCGAAATTTTGGGAGAATCCTGAAAAGTTCATACCCGAAAGGTAAGTCTAAATATTTCGCCCAATTTCCTGATGTCTGAGCAATTTAAACAGCATTGATAATCATGTCCAGAGTCAGACCTTTTCATGTGCCGAAGTTTCAATAGCCCAGTTCATAGCGCTGTGATCAACAACGCACCCACACTATGAGATAGAATGGCACGGAAATTGTAGGCCTCTGAGAAGCAATACCTGAAACCTGCATCAAGAGATGAACTATGGAGGAACTTGTGCTTCTAAATGTTGTGTACGCCAGACGCTGAAACTAATAGGAGTTGGGTAAACGTAAGCATTGACACCAACTTTCACAATGTATTTTTTAGCTAAATCACAGTTACGCTCTAAAACTTTTACCGATTTGTGCTGACTGGGACGCAATAGTTAAATATTGACCCCGCAGCTCTACTCTGTGGAACAATGAATAAAAAAATTATCCTCAATCGAACTTAGTTATGTTCACGACGAGGACTGAGCGTCATTGAATTTGAGAGATAATTATCGTTAGTGAGATTGGAGGCATAAGCCGTTTTAGAGCCGGCGTCTCATATTTCGTATCATTTATATTTTCTATGACTTCCTGTCTCAGTCTATTTAGGATTCGTCACTTCCAAGTACTATAGTCGCCTCGCCAGATGAGTAAAGCATGGTGAAGCTATAGTTACCGCGCGGCAAGCTGATTTGTGCCTTATTTATCAACTGACGTGTCTTGTGGTAGAAAAGACTTTCTAGCAGAATCATATGTGCAAAAAACGCTGGGGATGTGAAGCTTCAAAAAATATTCCCCACGTAAACAAAGTTTAACACTGCATAATACATAACGGCGGCAAATCACAAGAAGTATTGCCACCAAGGAGAAGCGCTGTAACTGCACACGCACTAGCAAATTATTCTGATTTCCTCATAAGAACTGTGAAACAATGATGTGTGCCGGCTGTTCAAAGACGGGCATCGCTCAACATGCTGCGGCAAAGCGACACCTATTCTTCAGCGCCCCTCCCACGCTCCTCGAGTTCCCGCACACTTACAAAACCCCCCAACACCTGCACTTTATTTACAGAAAATTCTGTAACGTGATTCGAACCGCCAATGTCACTGACTTCTTTTGATTTGTAGCCATGAATGACGGAAATTGTGAGCGGCCAGCTTTCTGGAACCAGCTCGGAGGACGCATATAAAACAGGCAAACCCGAATCGTGGTCTTAATGAGCGTTTTCACTCTGTAGAACCCTTGAGAAAGCCGGAGCTTTCTTGCCACTCGGCAAAGAATTTCGGGAGAAGAAGCACGGCTGTGATAAAGGCTAACGTTTATTCGACCGGAGTTACGTCGCCATTAGGCATTTTGCTTAAAGTATCACGCGATTGATTTACTCTAGCTGCAGCCAAACCAATTAGGCAATTTACCTCGTCAGCAGTGTCTTAACGAACATCTAAGACGAGAACCAGGAATGCACATTTCCGACGTCTACCCAAGCATTCGCCTTTCCTTCGGTCACTGCGAGTCATTGGCACGGATTTGCTACGTCAGACACAACTACAATGAATCCGAGTGAATTAAAAATTGTTTTACAAACATATTTAGCCCAATATTAACGATGACTTCAACCTTCAACTGCCGAAATTTGTGTATGAGAAAACAAATGAACCAAGTTTTTATCAAATGTATTTGAGCTTGAAATAAACCCAATACTGGTTAAATTAGTGAAACTTCCGGCCGGGAATTGAATTATCCGGCAAAATAAAAAGAGCTCAGTAAGTTGAAGAAATAGCAGAACAGAAGTTTTCCAAACGCATAGTTCTGCCCCAAAGCCAGAGTTCTGTAAGCTGTAGATATTGAAAGAAACATCAAGCAGTCAAGGTTGATAGTTGAACTTGCAGCTTTCATAGATGTTCAGAGCGTCTATTACGAAGTTGAGAATGCTCTGTTTACAAAGCTGGGCTTGAATATCTAAAACGCAACAGCTTTGTTCGTTGTTAGAGATGTCACGTTGCCTTCTTTACGAAACGGAGAAATGTCTTTTACCCATGCACATATGCAAACTTAACATGAGCTGCCAGAGTACAGTAGAAATTACGACTTGCTCGTACGCATTTTTCATTATGAGCATTCAGAGCTGGTCGAACATGTGCTGTTGTGTGACCTGTGCTACTCATTACAAGGAATCTTTCAGATATTTAAAAATTTCAATATAAATCGCAAATGCGCCACAAGTGGACAGCTTGGTAAATCGAGTGTTTTTAGTTTAACGCTGTCTCTAACTAAAATTTAACGAAACCGATACTTAATGTATCAAATAAACAAGTACCCTGTGTATAAATTTTTATGTAGGGGCTCCCACTCCCCGAATGCGTGAAGGGCGACTTCAACTCAGTCGTCCTCTAAGTTGTCTTTTAGATGTGAAGCATCTTATGGCGAAGTTTAATCCGGTGGTGGTGTGCCGGCGTGACCACCCCTTACCGCGCATGCGCAGACCTTTCAAAAATAAAAATAAAAAACATCCTCTCCCTCTCTCTCTCCTCTAGGCATCCCTCCCCGCGGCAACCACACCCTCACTGCGCATGCGCCTCCCCTCCTCTCTCCCCTCCTACGCTCCCCCCCTCTCTCCTCTAGGCATCCCTGCCCACGGCGTCCATACTCCCACTGCGCATGCGCGTCCCCCCCTCTCTCTTCTCTCCTACGCTCCCCCCTCTCTCCTCTAGGCATCCCTGCCCGCGGCGTCCACACTCCCACTGCGCATGAGCGTCCCCCCCCCTCTCTCTCCTCTCCTACACTCCCCCCCCTCTCTCGCCTCGCGACGCCGACGCAGGCAGCGTCTGCTAGCGAGTTTCTTGGTTGAAAAAACCGACTGCTCGCGCTGCACAACCGTTCACTGGCCACCCCGTATATATGGCAATGGATCTTGACCTCCAAGGTGGTGCCGGTGGGACATTTCTCCTGTGCGTTGTTGAACAATAAAAATTCGAAGCGTGCGCGTTAAATAAAAGCCGACTGCGGGTCTCTGTGTCCAGTCGGAGTCTTCTGTCTCTCATTGCCCATTAGCAGCGATTGGCATGTTCCAGTAGGAAACACCGCTCCATCACTGCGTGCTTTGCGCCTCCCCAGTTTTCTGTCCTGCGCAACGCTGCGATGAGCACCAGCGTCAACGCCACCGCCAATGTAAGCGTTAGCCCCCGCTGCTTCACATCTACACATGGTTCCCTTTAGCGGGAGATGGTGTAATTTTTTTTAGATTGTTTTCAGTTACGCAACAATCTAGAAACTAGATATTAATTGGTAGGTTGTATCGAATCTAGTTCATGTTTAGGATGTCACACACAACTAACTGAATAAAAGCCATTGCACTGGTCGCATATAATGCAATAAATACACAACTGTTGGTAGGGAAATTAGCACGTTTCCTCAGAGACAATCAATCAACTTTTCGGAACCAACTCTAACAGAAACGGTGCGGTACAAAGTCCACTAATACTTAAGAGAACGCGTGACGCGGGCAAAAAAAAATATTTTACTGCTTATACGCATAGGACAAGACCCAGAGAAGAGAATGCAGAACACAAAAATCTCCCAATACTCGAAATATTTTCTAGCTCTCTCAACATGGAAGGAGTCGTTAACCTAGAAGATGCGGAGATGTCTTTGTGAAGTGCAATACCCGGCCTCGAGTGTTCAAGGTAACAAAATAAAATGAATTGAAATGATAGTGACTGCTCTGCACCATGACAAAACCTCCATATTATAACGCGTACGCTATCTTAACCATGGCGAGTTAATAGAATTTCGGCTTCCACACACTGGGCCTTTCATTCATGGTCAGCGTTGCTGTCGTACATTTTTTGCACATATTTGAGCGTGTGCACTGCCATACGCGACTATTCACAAGTCAGTTCGACATGTGTCTAAATTCTTAACAACAAAATATACGCTTAATATTGCGTCTCTCCGTCTAGGCAGCCAAGACACCTCTCCGCTGAGCAGCGCCCAGGCTGCCCATTTTAAACCGGGCAGGTGGTCTACGCGCAGGACCACTGCACAGGACGCAGTGCTATCTCGAGATAGCTGGTGTACATGGTTTCAACACGGGTGAACTATGAAACATTGAAACTTCATGTCAAAATCAGACAAGCCGTTTGGCTTGTGATGCCTACTTTCGCGCTTGTCGAGCCTCCTCTGACATTCCACACGTGTTACGCATCATTAACACAGCCGTCAAACGCTTTGTCTTGTAACTGCGGCGTCAAATAAACGCACAACAGGCGTGACAGCTCATCAGTGTACAAATAAGCAAATGTGGTGGTAACGTCGACAGTATACCACCTCTTTGTGTAGTGTTGACTGACCAGTCCTATTGTCGTTTACACCAAGAGAAACGACATCAGCATTATGCATTAAATAAGTTAACTAACTTCTTATCTGTTGCAATATTTACGTAAACTAAGAATAAACCGCTTATTATTACACCGCGAACATGGCTTTTATATTACTGTAACGCACCGAATTGAAGGATATTGATCACGTCGGCTGCAATGACATCCATATATCTGTTTTCGTGATGCTCAGCAGTTTTATGACGCTGTTGTTGTTTTGCAAGCGGAGAGATCGTCGACCGCACGAAGCTCGGCGACGAAGAAATATGCGGTTGTGAAACATGTGCAGGCACCGCACTGAGTGACGACATCTCATTGGTCCAATCTGTAGAGGCAGGGCCCTGTCACCGTGCCGGCAACGGAAACGTAGAGCACAGCTTTACGTCGTTGTCAAGCCTTTTCCGAGAAGAAAACGGCTAGGAAATCCTCTCCTCTGACTAAAAGCGCTGCAGTCACGGTGACGCGATGGAGCTTTTCACAGCTGTGGGAATAAGGCCTCAGGCGTATACCCCACAATGCCCACCTAGAACCCACCTCAGCGTCTTTCACACCACCCTTTCAGCTTGATCGGTAGCCATCAGTAGGCTGAGCCACGCGAATGACGCCTTTTTACACTCTCCAAGGAGTCGTCGCAGCTCCGCGGAAGCTTGCCATGACGTCCGCGGCGTCAGGGGATCCCCTTGTTTATCATCTTTATCACCTGGATTTCGCGCTATCGCAAATAAGTGAGCGCGCAGCTTGCATGGCTAGAGCCATGCTTAAGATATCACGTGATTTCTATCACGGTTTCGTGCTCGCGGAGGCTCTTCGTTCAAGGCCACCTTCGCGTGGTACATATAACCTGGAAGCGTCGAACACTGGCTTAGTTGGTGTGAAAATTGTCATATGAGTGCAGCAATTGGAAATGAATAACTACATCGACGAAAGGAATACAGGTGCTACTGGGATAGACGGTCATCGAGCGTGGTTACGGTGGATTCAGTCGCCGAGGAGGACTCCTCGGTAAGCGAGAAAACACGTGAAATAAAAATGCTGTTGGTGACGCCACCTTTAAATTCCCGCACCAAAGCCCTGACGTCTTAGATTTTCACAGCGTCTACTGGATCCTACGTAGTTCCTAGGCAGTAGAAATGAAGTGCCGTCGCCAGGAAGTTTAACTCGAACGCTCCGCAGCGTGTGCTGAACCATTTTCATTGACATGTAACAGCGCGCGAAACTGGAAGGGACAATAGAGACAGAGTGTAAACAGCGCTCTTTACACTCTGTCTCTATTGTCCCTTCCAGTTTCGCGCGCTGTTACATGTGTTGAAATGAACCAACTAGCCCAGCAAGCAACCATCCATTTTCATTGATGCTAGCGCTGTGCAGCTTTCGGTTCTGTCTCCGAGATATTAACCATGCATGGAGACATACTATCCAAGGATAATGATATATTATCTCGGCAACAGCGTGCCGCGCTTCGCGGCTGACATCAGTCGAACCCGTCCAAGTCACGTTGTGGAGCGTTCGAGTTAAGTTTGCGGGCTACTGTACAAACGTTTCAGAAAATTTGATTCAGCCAATGTCGCCAAAATACGAAAAGTACACTTTCAAAACCGTGACGTCAAGCGCGGAGATTTCGGGGCAAAATATAAAAAAAGAGACTTTGACATCGATTGCGTATGATAGAAAAATTAACGACATTCCAGTTCTCAGAGTACAATTTATCAACGTAAGCCGATTCATTGTGTCACTTTACTGTCCCTTTAAGTACGGGTATTTTCGTTCTCATTATTTCCAGGTTCAGTCCAGAGAATAAAGACTGCATCAACCCGACTGTTTACCAGCCCTTTGGTCTGGGACCACGTATATGCCTCGGCCAGCGTCTGGCACAAGTGGAACTAGCTTCAGCCACTACTCACGTCCTCCGCCATTACCGCATCACGCTGGGCGCCGCTCAGAAGGTACGGCTCGCTCTTTCTTTTCTTTATCACTGATAATTTTGTTACAATTCCACATATGTTCACATATCTACGCTGACTAACCGCCCTATGTTTTCTCCTAATTTCTTCCTATACTCCAGATCCTGCATACATAAGTACGCAAACTGTACGATATTTCATTTTCAAATCTTTAAGAACATTCTAAATGCAGGGATCCCGCAATAAAAGAAATATTTCACCAAAATAACTCGTCATGTGTGGTAAACTCAACTAGGTTGTGCAGTCACTCCAATTAATACTTAATTCTCTAAACATCTGAAGTTAACTATTGCAGAAATACGTTAGGGCACATATTTCAATTAGAAAAAGTGAACGTTCAGTTTTCTGGGCATCCCTACTTGGAATGAAGTGTGAGGGGGGACCTGCATTTCGAGATTTGGTTTCTAAAACTTGCCATAAAAATATACTGTTGTTTTAATTGGTTTTGTAACAAAATGCCGATTTGGGCATTAAGACCGAAAAGAACTAGATTGACATCGTGTAGCTCGTAGGGCACATTGACGTGGCTATTTCCGATATGAGTGTCCTACTAAAGAATTCGTTCAACATGGATGTGTTTTAGGGAACTCAATACCTGAATTCCGCCTGTCGTGATACAGGATCGAAATAGACCGTAACTATCTCAAACTTACCAATTCAATTTTCTGCTTACGGCATACTCGGACTCACCGCCAAAGTTCTACACAGCGTGTCTTACTTGTTTCTAAGTCACAAGAGCTCCAGTAAAATGGTTTCATTGAGGGATCATGCTGCCTGGTTTCTTCCGCGCTCATTAGTACGCAAACTCAGGGAACCCCTTTTCAGCCGGGATAACACAGTATCATACGAAAAGTGTTTGTACTCCACCAGGCTGACTCGTACAGGCACTCCAGTTCCAGGTCATGCAGGCTGACTCGAGCTCAGGAAAAAGAAAAAGCATTCCTGGCCTAAGCAGCCAGAACTACCTTAAGTGTAGCCTGGCAACAGACCAAGAGGGCTGTCGGCGGCTGTCAGTATTCTGTACGCCCCACAAATCTTCTTCTCTTAAGTCGACAATACTCGCTTCACTCGCGGAACGTGACACGGGGCCTCGACCTACGTCATACCAGTGGCGATGTCACGAGGCGCTGCCAACTGAGATATGCACTCACGCTTACTTCAAAACACAAATAAAATATCTTGAAACTAATGTCCGCCACCAATAGCCAGTCAGGAAGGACAATCAAACAACACAAACATTCCTGTTGTTTCAATTTTGGTGTAGAGGTCTTTTGAAGTAATTTAATGCATGTCTCTAACACTGCTACTCATAGCAAGGGTGGTTCCCCATTGTATAACTAAAAGCATTGCGAAGTGTACAGCAGGTTTTCGTCTTGAGGTGTTTGAGGAAGTGTAACTCGCTGCCAACATTTTTTTTTCACCGTATGCGAGGCCATTCGCAACTTTATCAGGGAACTCCAATCAATCAGTTCGTGTTATGGAGGTGAGACGGGTTGAATCGAATATACACAAATTTTATGCATGGCTATAGTTCAGAAGAACCGTTTTATCGAAACATTTTTTCTAGTCGGAGGGTCCCCTTTCATTAAAACATCTGCCATTTTTGTCTAATTCTGAAATCTGTACGTCCGTTCTGTGCTTATTCCTTTCGTTTTCATTCACATCTTTCTTCATCACGATGTACTTTTCTTGGTGGCACCAATGTTAAACTGTGGCACCAATGTGGCACCAATGTTACAAGCTGGCCCCACAAAAAATATGCAAAAAAAATAATTTTTAACGTTTTTGTAATAAGGTTTCCTACATGAGACTAGTTGAAAGCAAGTGCCGCTGGCGCTTAACAAAAACAATAGCAGCTCTATCATGTAAAATGAAACACATGGATCTTATGATTCAGCAAGTTTTCAATAACGCGAAGGAACACAATCCTTGACTGTAGCTGCTGCAGACGGGAATCAGAATCCAGTATGCGTGGTGCTGCGGTTGTGAACAATTCAGACCGCTTGAGGCTTTTGTGCTGAAGCTACTTTTAAGGAATATAAGGGATAGGACCAAAGTTCCCAAACCTGTCCGACGCATTGAGGGATGCGGTTAAATTGTCTTTATTTGTTTTTGTAAAGTAATTTTCATACCAGCAAGCTGCTGTAAAATCCATTACGAAAACTGTCTGCTCTAACAAAACTAAAACGTCACTACAAGCACGTGTAGTGCGTTTTAGGGTACCATCATATTTATGTTCCTAATAATACCACAGTTCTCATATTCATGGACATTTCGAGAAGTTAGTGATTTCTAATATTTCCGCAGTTACCGTTCAAAGAGCACACTTGTTATGACGTCCAGTAAAGCATTACAGTTTACAGCGCTTTGCCAACCCTGTCATGCAAGCTAAACGCGCCATTGTTATTCACACCACACAAATACCCCGGGCAACAACTCACTCTTTCCTCAGTTATCATACAAAGAGTGGTAATGTGGCTTACAGTCCGGAAGGAGTCGAGAGAAAGTCAAGCCTTACGAGGCCTGAAGTTTGGCCTCACACGTGGTACTTGCCATGACTGCCCAATAGTCTCCTTCATCCTTCATGAGAAGGTCATTTTGTATTTTATATAGGTATTCGAATAAACAATCCGAGATATTTCAATAAAATAAACGTAATGACATCTGGGCCAGCGCCTGTTTCAAAGCGGCGTGACGCAGTTGCATGTACCAGTAACGCTGTATTCCTAATACCGGTGTCATAAGCTTACTTTTCATCGCGATCAGGGCTAGTCCGCATTAGATTTCTCGATCGCGATCATCAATGGTCGCTGCTGCACGGTCCAAACAAATGCGTACTGCGCTTAGCGTAGACATGCGTCCAATCGTCATCTGGGAGCCAAATCCTGTTGCGCTAATCATGATCCCCTTGAACCCGTTCGAGCATAATTGCGATTAAATGTGACAGTGTAGCAACACGTGATCAGGATCTAGACTAATTCAGATCGGCCCGGACCTTATCGAAAGTGCCTGAACGACACCAGTAAAAGTATGAATCTAGAGAATCACTCACAAACCACACATTATTCAATACATAAACGATTTCAGCAAATGGATTTTTAATGTTGTTTTTTTTCCTTTGCAGGACGACCTCGAGCTGGACACGTACTCTTATTTGGCCGTACCTAAGGAAGTCATTAGAATTAGACTACACAGGCTGAGCAGCGAGAAATAAATCTTCCTTTACCATTTTTTTATCATGAGATGCGCGTAAGCATAATCTGAGAAATAATTCCTCATTCAGATCATAAATTAATATAAGTATTGAAATACGATTCTGTTTCTTCGACTTGCGTTGCCTTAAGGCAATATAGAACCAGCAACCTGCATTGATTGACCATATATAGTGGTTTGCCGAAAGTATATAGGTGCTACGCCAATAGTCAAAACTAAAAGATAATGGCGCGAATTAAAACTGGCTCCTTAGGAACGTAATGGGCACATGCGTGCGAAGGAGTCTCCATTACGGAGGAGGCCAGGACTCACCGCAGCGCTCCCTCCCCCCCAGTTGGTCGAGTACGAATGAAAGCGCGATCCAGCAATGGACGAAGAAATAAAACTAGCAGTTGTTCCGTGTACGAATACAACCGATGAGCGAAGCTCCTTAGAAATGGGACGCACGCGGCGTTCGGCGCGTGCGGCGTTTCATTGTCCAGGCAACAGACCAACCACTGGGCGGACGACAGGATGAAGCGATGGTTTCGCGCGTTCGCCGGTTTTAGGGGAGAGGGCAGAGTCGAAGAACGAGGGAGAGAGAGACCAATCTGCGTCCGTTTCGCATGCGTTCGTATTCTCGCGCTTTGCGCATCGTGCAGACGCCATCCGCGTTCCAGCGCCATACCAGCGCCCATCAAGCTCATTTATCCTCCTGCGTGAGGGGGAGACGCCACAGCTGGCACCATGCCAGGGAGCTTCAACGGCGACAGCGACGGCAGGGTGCCAGCCTAAGGAGCTTCGTTCCTAAAAATGTAGCGATGACGTGCTTCTCACAACAAATGTCTGCCACTGCCATTGGTCTACGGCTTTCCGGAAGTAAATTGAAAGTAAGCAGTTCTTTGTATGCGACACCACGCGGCGCCGCTATCGTCAGCAAACATGCATAACCATAATCCTACGCATTAAAAATTACGCGACAGGTGTGACTGACTGAAGCTATGGAGCTGTATTCGTGCGCCCCTCCCCACACTTGAGATGATTATGAGGGGCGGACGCCCCCCGTGCCCGCCTACTGCGCACGCTTATGGTAATGAGGACCGTGATCTGTGCAATAAACATGGATAATTCAAATATCTCTAAGGTGAAGTGGGTTGACTTTAAAAACACTGAAGAACATTATATTTTGCACGATATTTTTTTTTTGGAACTGCCTACTTCATCAAATGTTACCATCCGTTTTAATTTGTCCTGGTTCGTTGAATAGGTAAGTCTAATAAAAAAATAGTACTTTGTTTTTCGCGCTTTTAATACTTATTACAAGAGACGTTATCATTCGTCGCATAATTGTACAGTAATATATTCGGACTTTGAGAAAAACACGTTTACTGATCTTAAGCGAATTTCCTGGTAATAAAACACATTCGATGCATCTCAAATTTATAATAACTTTAGGTAGCCCTCATTGCAAGCCGGACGTAGTCCTCGCATGTGAGTGGAAGCACGCTTTTATATTTCGATTGATTAGCGTCCCAAATTTGACTCAAGTAAAGCCTTTCTGTAACATGCAGACTATAGTTATGTGATACACAGATTTCATGGCTGCCTGCTTCAAAATGTCAAGTTTGCCTTTGTTTTTATCACTGGACTTACTTGACAGTATTAATAAACTCCAATGAAAAAAGTTGGTAGTCGTCAATATAAAATGTAAAGCATAAATGGTACACTGGGCCACCCGATAGCTTGTTATTTTGAATTCAAGAACATCGGGTAATAAAAATGTATCTCAGATTTTATAGCCTACCACAATAAAGTGTCACAATGTAAGATCTTCGTGTAGCAGCACTGCTGATGAGCTGATGCGCATCATTGAATTGGAAGCTTTTAGCTCCGGTCTCAAATACGTGCGGGAGGGGGAAGGGCGAGAATAACAAAGCCTCGAAATATATTGTCACGTGGTTGTGACGTTGACGAAGGCAGCAGGCGACGTGTCCAAGATGAAACTCTTTATTTGGCTGAACTTGTGGCCGGGAAATGGAAAGTCAGATTACAGCAAGCAAGGCACGCTGTGCAATGATAGCGGCGAACAGAGCGTCAGGCCGTCGAAAAACTGATCATGGTTGGGCCGCGCCGTCTTTTATAAAGCATGCGTCGAACTTTCCAACCTTATCACTGGCAGTCGTGGAAGCTCTAGAATAAGCTGGACGGATCGCGTCCTGCGTGCAATCTTAACAAAACGATCTACAACAATCGCGAAGCTTCTCGAACACTGAGGCGTGGTCTACGCCGAGCATTGCTGACAGTCTTTTGTGGGTGCAAACCGAATGCAGTATACCTGATACAAGAAACGCTCGTGCCAATGCCTCCCTCTGAAAAAGCATCGTCCCGATGCTTAAAACAGAACACAGGGGGAAAATATTCATGCTACAATACATAACAATAAAGCAAGAAAGTACAATAAACAAGAAGTACAAGCAAGAAAGTACAATAATAATGCATGAAGGACAGTCCTCAGGTTCTCTAACGCGCGAAAAACGGCTTGAGGCGCACAACATGGACGACGTCAGGTCGCGGACGGCGCCTTTGGGAGTTCGTAATGCCGTCTGGCACAACCTCATAGTCAAGAGCGCCAAGACGTCGAAGCACCTTGTATGGATCGAACTATCGCCGAAGAAGTTTTTCACTAAGTCCACGTCGGCGTATTGGCGTCCACACCCAAACCCGGTCGCCGGGCTGGTATTCCACGAAGCGTCGTCGAAGATTGTAGCGGCGGCTGTCGGTCATCTGTTGATTCTTGATGCGGAGACGGGCGAGTTGTCGTGCTTCTTCAGCGCGCTGAAGGTAGACGGTGACGTCGAGGTTTTCTTCGTCAGTGACTTGGGCAGCATGGCGTCGACCGTCGTTGCCGGGTTCCTTCCGTAGACCAACTTGTACGGCGTCATCTGTGTCGTCTCCTGCACGGCCATGTTGTACACGAAGGTCACGTACGGAAGGATGGCGTCCCACGTCTTGTGTTCGATGTCGACGTACATGGCTAGCATGTCGGCGATGGTCTTATTTAGACGCTCGGTCACGCCATTGGTTTGTGGGTGTTACGCGGTGGCCCGGCGGTGGCTTGTCTGGCTGTATCTCAAGATCGCCTGAGTTAGGTCAGCAGTAAACGCCGCACCTCTGTCGCTGATGAGAACCTCTGGGGCGCCATGTCGAAGGACGATGTTCTCAACGAAGAACTTGGCTATCTAGGTGGAAGGTTTCTCCACCCTCCGTATTTCGCTGCCTCCTTAACCCTGATGAAGAGGTGTCGTTCCTGTTCCAGGCCCTCGGAGACGAGCTTGGCCTCCCACGTTTCAATGAGGTATTTGTTTCCTTGTCTGGCGAAACAGTGTTTAGTTGTGTGGGTATCGAGATGCCATGGGAACTAGAGGATCAGCTACGTCGAAATATCCGGCACGCCGTGCTTGTTGCAGTGGCGTCCGTGCAGCATTAAATATATTCGGTTTGTCAGGATTCCGTGGGGGGGGCAAGTGCTGCTTGGCAGGCTTCTTAGTGTACCGCTTTCTTCTTTGTTCAGCTTAGGGTGAGGTGGTACGCACGCCCCTGGTTTCAGCCTTTGGTGCTGAATAATCACTGAGAAGGTGATAGGGATAGTCGCTGTGTCTGGGGACGCAGGCCGGGCGTCTCGAGAGTAAGAGAGAATGGCAAGGCACACGGGATCGCGGGCCTTGGCGTGTGGCACTTCGTTCCCCTCAAGCCCTTCGTGCCCAGAAAACCCATTCCAGGCTGGTCTACGGGATAGAAGTGCTATACCCCCCAAAAAATCGAATTTGCAATTTTGACAGCGAAAAATCCACTGCACTCTGAGGAACAAACCTGTGGAAGCTCGACGTCGAGCGGCCGCTCAAAGCGGTTTAAATGCCGCGCCAAAGTGCGCCGCGCTCCCTGGCGTAAGCAGTACGCGCACATAAAACTTCGTTTTTCTCAAAATGCGCTTTTTAAAAATTTCTCAACTTCAATGTACCTTTTCTCAAAAAGTAGTGAATCGATTCCGGTGAAACTTTGCACGCATGTGCTACGACAGGTTGGAAATAATCTGAACTGAAAAAATTACCGGATTTCTAAAAAGAAAAGCTGTAAAAAAAGATTACAGAGCAAAGCGCACCCTCTGTGGCTTCGTTCATGCAGTAATTTTATTTTTTTTTACAAGAACTTCGTAAAGTATCTCTTATTTTTTTAGTTCAGATATAACCTACAGGTCTCAAGAATAACACGGCTTAATATCATTATATTCCTTTCGGTGGTTGCAGAGAAAAGGTACACTGAATAATTGAAACAGTTTAAAATTTGGGAGTGGGCCACAGGAATGATAGGCAACCCAGGCATAAAGAAGGGCTGTCATGTGATAGCCAGTGGCATTCTTTGTGAGCACGTGAACTTTTATGTGAATACTTGCAGCCGTTTCTAAAAAATTACTTTAAAACTGACATATAGCATTTGCCCTACCATAACCCCCTTAAAGGTACGAACAGCGCCATCCGAAAACTAACCTTTAGCGTTATTACTGATGACTGCTTGACAGTCGAAAAAGACGACAGCTATGTCCCTGCACGTGGTAAATGCTAGGGCAATTACCTCCTATTTTGCATTCTCGGCATATTGTGCACGGACTGTGGCAGATGCTAGATCTATACCCTGGAAATATACGGCGCTCGGGGCGCAGTTTTTTTTTTTTTTTTTTTTTTTCGGGTGCTTGGTTGCGTCGGCGTATTTGGCGTCCGGGTCATTCCCATGTCTGCAGCGTAGGGTATCTACTCGGAGCTGTCTTCTTTCCTTGTGGTGGATGGGTTCTATATTTCGCGGTATTGAGGCCATGCGCAGCGATTATACACAAACACTAGAAAATAATGGTTGCTAAATTAGCTGAAAGGTAACAGCAAGCACAATTTTAGATGTGAAGCATCTTATGGCGAAGCTTAATCCGGTGGTGGTGGTGGTGGTGGTGGTGGTGGTGTGCCGCGTGCCCACCCTTACTGCGCATGCGCAAACAGTTAAAGAAAAAATAAAAATAAAAAACCTCCTCTCCCCCCTCTCTCTCCTCTAGGCATCCCTACCCACGGCAACCACACCCTCACTGCGCATGCGCCTCCCTTCCTCTCTTCCCTCTTACACTCCCCCCCTCTCTCCATCCCTGCCCGCGGCGTCTAACTCCCCCTGCGCATGCGCGTCCCCCCCTCTCTCTCCTCTCCTACGCTCCCCCCTCTCTCCTCTACGCATCCTTGCCCACGGCGTTCACACTCCACTGCGCATGCGTGTCACCCCCTCTCTCTCCCTCTCCTCCGCTTCCCCCCTCTCTCGCCTCGCGACGCCGACGCAGGCAGCGTCTGCTAGCGAGTTTCTTGGTTGAAAAAACCGACTGCTCGCGCTGCACAACCGTTCACTGGCCATCCCGTATATATGGCAATGGATCCTGACCTCCAAGGTGGTGCCGGTGGAAGATTTCCCCTGTGCGTTGTTGAACAATAAAAATTCGCAGCGTGCGCGTTAACTAAAAGCGGAGTGCGGGTCTCTGTGTCCAGTCGGAATCTTCTGTCTCTCATTGCCCATTAGCAGCGATTGGCATGTTCCAGTAGGAAACACTGCTCCATCACTGCCTGCTTTGCGCCTCCCCAGTTTTCTCTCCTGCGCAACGCTGCGATGAGCGCCAGCGTCAACGCCGCCGCCAGTGTAAGCGTTAGCGCCCGCTGCTTCACATCTACACATGGTTCCCTTTAGCGGGAGATGGTGTAATTTTTTTTGTATGAAGGGCAGTAATCTTTTTTTTTATACATAACATGCTGAGTGTAAGAAACGTTTTTCGTTGAATAGGTCATGCAGCGGTTGCATCCAATTGATTCCTCTTGAAATTGGCACGAGGGAAAGAACCGATTGCGAAAACATTCGTACCACAACTTACTTGATGAAGTATTGGCGTGGTAATTTCGCGCTCTATGTAGTCTAGCGTTATTACGTAGAGCAATTGATAAAGCGGCCAATTCTTTAATTAGAAATTATTGGCAAACTTTAATTGCGAGTTTTTTATGAAGAGCAACTTTCAAACATCTATCTGTCTCGACGTTACTTGCACTTGAATTTATGCTATACATAGAACTTGTACCCCTGTCACACGGCACGCGTAATGTCATTCGCTGCGAATGACATTAGGTGCTAATGCCATTTTTGTTGCTGCTACAAGGGCATAGCGAATGACATTCACACCTAATGACATTCGCCCGTTGAATGTATTCACCGAACTCATGCAAGGGCGACATGTGTAATCTCGTCAACAGCCGCTTGACAAGAGATTACAAAATTGATATCTTAAAGCAAGTGTAAACGATGTGCAGATGTTTATTAAGGGTTGTTGTTAACTTTTGGATAACTTTTTAACGTACACCGCGATAGTGGAAGCAATTTGTGCAGCTATATTCTTTTTCCCAGACTCCGACTTGATGCTAGCGCCTCCTGTCAGCCATGTTTACAAACGCTCGCTGTTGTTTTGGTGAAGCGCCGCCGCGGTAGCACTCGCTAGTAGCAGAATACACACGCACGTGTTGCACACCAGGTTAGGAAGAGTGCTTTCAGACCAGTTTTCTTTTCTTGGGAAGCACCACAGTTCTCTGTTAATCGCCGACGAAGTCGAAGTCCATGTAGGCGCAGCTCCAAATCCCTCGTCGTCTGTGATCTTTTTAAAGACGATAGTCTTTCTTGGGATACCTGAACGCAAAAATTTTGGTCTTTCTGTCTGTCTGTCGGTAACCCGATTCAGCTACTCGACCAAAGTGTAACCACTTTCTGAACGCCCAGCCATCTTGAACTGGTGTTTGCCTTCATACTTGTGAACATATTCGATCAAAAAAGCAAATACTACGCATACCTGAGGCGCAACATTAATATGTTAGTGTCAGGTCGTGTGTTCTTTTATTAGAAAATACATAGGTACGCAATTCTAAAGACCCTAGTGTTTTATCAATGCGAGCCAGATGTGGCCAATTCAACGTAAAGTAGGCGCTGTCTGAGGCAAGGCAAGACATAGTAGTACGGCCGGCACAAGACTATCGTCTTTCGACGACATTTGCAGTGAAGCACGCAGATACGCGGCCAATTTTTTCAATGGAAAGATTGAGCCGCTTCAGTCGGTTATGAGGCTTCATTTGCAGCAGCTGAAGAGCAATTAGCGTTCGTTTGCACTGGTCATCATTCATCGCGGTCACAAATTCATGAACGCTGTCACGGTCCCAAACATTGCCGACGGCAAGTTGTAAGCTGCTTTAAGCTAGTCTTGCTTTGGATATGTACGAGGATTTTTTTTCCACTGGTGCTGTTGTATCGCGTCGCAGTATATTTTGAATCCGCCGGACAATGTTTACCGTTGCGTTACTAACCATGAAGAGAAAATATATTACGATTTGTAACTTTTTGGTATCATAGCAGCCTGTCTATAAATATTGACATCAACTGCGAATGTCATTTCATATAGCCGTGTAGACCCGGAATGCAAGATCGCAATGACATTCGTTATGAATGTCATTCGCTGCGAATGACATTACACCTGCCGTGTGACAGGGGTATTACAAAGCGTCAGTCTCGTCCTACTGACAGCACCGAAACCAAGCGGCAGAAGGCGAAGCCGGTGGATAAGTGGTTTACGATCTACTTGGCCGACTGGCCGGTTCAACATCTGGTTGGCATCCGGATAGGGAGCGATAAAAATTCAATGCTCCGGAAAACGAAAGAGAGCTACGGGATGCAGAATACTTTTCCATGTTGTACGGGTCTCCATCCATGCTAGTACAATCAGCTCAAAGCAAGAGACGACAAGAGCAGGCAAAGGGTAAAGAGCGGGGGAACGTAAGTATACCGCCCGCATGATAGCGCTTAGAGTACACACCACGAAGTCTTTAGGCATCAATTCATTAGGCTATCCTCGTAGGATTCAATTACAACATTGTTGTCATATAAGAACCTATGTTAATGCTTTCTAACGGATAGTAATATGCACGATTTACTGAATATAGCTCCCTCACTTTTCTTTATCTTGGTGAAGCTGTTAATTATTTGCACCTGTACTCTTTACTATGTACTTTTTAAATATTAATATATGAACTCTTAGGGTCTTACGTCCCGAAGCCACGATACGATTATGACGAACGCCGTTGTTGCGGGTTTCGGAAATTTCGCCTACCTGGTGTTCTGTAACGTGGGCCTAAATGTAAGCACATGAACCACGGGCACTTCGCCTTCATCTAAATGCGACCGCCACGGCCGGGATTCACTCCTGCGACCTTCGGCTACTCTTTACGCACAGCCCGCCATTGTGAAAAATCGAGTAGCAATCATATCGTCAGCATAATTCAATAAGCAATAATTTTAAAATGTGGGGCACCTGAAAAAAAAAAAAAACGGCAGATCCCACACATTGTGGGAATCGATGTAATGCGAAGCAGCCAGCAAGCAGCAAGTCATCCTGTACATAATATGCACGTCATGTTTTCATGTTACCAAGTGCCATTTATGTTCGTTATACAGTCACGTCCCTCAATAACAACGTTGGTGTATATCCAGCTAGCGAAACGGGCGTGAGTGTGCCATGAGCGGGAACGCAAGTATGCTGCTGATGATATGTCGTGATGTCCATATTACCACTTCTCTTTAATATTCATCATACAGTCACGTGACGCAATACCAGACTTGGCGTATATCAAGCTAGCGAAACGGCTGCGAGTGCGTCATGAGCGTGGCATGCAAGCCATGCTGCACATAACATGTCATGATTCCCATATGACGACTTGGCATTTATGTTCGTCATACAGTCACGTCACGCAATACCAAATTTGGTGTATACCAAGCTAGCGAAACGGCCGTCAGCGCACCATGAGCGGGGCGTGTAAATCCTGTTGTACATGACATGCACGTCATGATTTTCAAATTACCACCTGTCATTTGTGTTGGTCATGCAGAAATATCTCATCGTACCAATTTTTAGATATATCGAGTTAAGAAAACGGCCGCAGGAGCACTACCACTATGGCGTGTAAATCATACTTTTCATGACAAGTTGTTCATGATTTTCATGATATGATCAGTCACTCATGTTCCCAATACAGTCATGTTATGCCATACCAATTTTGGTAGGAGTCCCATTAACGATACGGCCAGGAGAGCACTAAGTCGTAGGCGGGTAGATAGATAGATAGATAGATAGATAGATAGATAGATAGATAGATAGATAGATAGATAGATAGATAGATAGATAGATAGATAGATAGATAGATAGATAGATAGATAGATAGATAGATAGATAGATAGATAGATAGATAGATAGATAGATGTAACGACACCGAGAAATCACAAATCCAATTCGGTCGCCATTACTGTTTATTCTCGTTCTTCTTCTTCTTCCCTCTCTAAGAACCGTCCTCTTGCGTCTTCTTTTCCATCTTCTTCCTTACACTCCCCCCGTTGTTTGTCGTCACCCCTCCTGGGGTGATACCGGAGAACGTTGCTTGTAGCGGCCAATTCAAGCTGTCCATCACTGAGGTAGCCAATGGTCTTTAGCACACCTTGCTGTACTGATATTTTTACGACTTGAAACGGTCCTAGAATTCTTGTATCTACCTGGAAGCTACCTGGCAGACCCTTCCTCACGAGCACAAGATCATTCAGTCCAATATCCGGCCTGTGTCCTTGGTGTCGCTTGTCGAATTGGAGCTTCATCGCCTTTCGGTACCTGCTTTGTTCCTTATTGGTTTTCCGGTCTTCAGACAATTGCAGCTTGTCATCGATTTTAAGTTCTTTGTCGGCTGGCAGTATCGGAACTTCGCCATAGGCAGCAAAATGCGGGCTGCAGCCAAGACTCGTAGTGTGCGTTCTGTTGTGGTGAGCCACAGCCGCTTCTAGGCAGCATTTCCATCCGCCTTTAAACGTTGGGTACATGGACATGAATTGCTTGATGTCACGGATGACCCTTTCAGCCATTCCATTTGCCTGCGGGTGAAATGGAGCGCAACGGCGTAGTGTAATACCACGGCTATCTGCCCACTGCTGAAGCTTCTTGCTTATGAATGCGGGTCCATTGTCAGATATGACAACTTTCAGCTGTGAGAATATCGCTCTGTCAAGCAATGCCATAACGCTGTTGGCGTCTTCTCGTCCAGGACGCGCCGCTACCACTCTGGTGCACTGGTCTATGGCAATCAAGAAAGACTGCGTCTTGCGAACTCCAGGACTCTTCTTTTTCAATTCCGCAATGTCCACCTGCACGACCTCAAAGGGTTTCTCCGAGTGATTTGGCAAGACGAGGTCGTCGGGTCGAGGCCGGTATTTTGCTTTGTTCACCTGACACAAGTGACACGACTTGACATAGTCTTCGATGTCTTTTTTCATGTTTGTCCATGTGAACCGTTTAAGAAGTTTGTTGTATGTTCGCCAGAAGCCATCGTGACCACCTGATTCCGGGCTGTCGTGGTACAAGCGAAGCACTTTTGGAATCAGTGTCTCTGGTACAGTGAACTTGCCATCCTCAAAGTGCAGGCTTTCATAACCTTCCCATAAGGTTGTCAAGTTTATGGTTCCATGCGGGATCTCGACTGCCAATCGAGACAGGGCATCTGCGTCTGTGAGATGACTACCTGCACGATGGAAGACGTCAAAGTCGTATTGCTGTAGTTCATTGACCCATCGGGCCAATTTCCCTCTAGGCTCTGTCATATTGAAAAGGTGCATTAGAGCTTGATGATCCGTGTGCAAAGCAAACTTTCTTCCGTCGATGTATGACCGGAAGTATCGGACCGCCATTAAAACGGCAAGAGCCTCTTTTTCAGTTGTCGAATAATTCTGCTGAGTACGGTTGAAGGTGTAGGAGTAGTATCCAATAACCCTCAGCTGCTGAGCTGGGGGGTGAATTGACGTCTCTTTGGTACAAAACAGCCCCTGTGCCATAATTGGAAGCATCCGTATTCATCTCAAAAGGTAAACTGTAATCTGGTAAGGTAAGAACAGGGTCTGATGAGATACGTCGTACAAGTTCTTGATACGCCCTTTCGCATTCTTCGGTCCAAACAAAAGTCACTTCTTTCTTTGTGAGCTCCGTCAAGCACTTCGTCATCTTCGAGAAATCTTTAATAAAACCCCTGAAGTGGCCTGCGAGTCCTAGAAAAACTCGAAGTGAGTGAATATCATGTGGCTTTGTAAGTGTCGTGATCCTTTGGACGGACTCCTGCTTCATACTTTTGGTAGTTCCGTCAAACACTCTTCCAAGGAAAACGACTTTTGACTTATAAAATTCACTCTTCTTCTCATTTATCTTGAGGTCCGCGTCACTAAGGGCTTGTAGAACTTTTCCAAGGTGTTCAGAGTCCTCCTCGTTTGAACGTGAGTACACAAGGATGTCGTCGATGTAAACGTTACAGAAGATTCCCAAGTGAGGCTTCAAAACACTGTTCATCATCTTCTGAAACCAGGCTGGAGAATTCTTCCAACCAAATGGGAGGCGGTCGTACTCATACACGTCAAATGGTGTAATGAAAGCGGAGAACTTCTTTGTTTCTTCTTGCAGAGGTACTTGCCAGAAGCCTTTGCAAAGGTCCAGACGAGAAAAAACCTTGCAGCCTCCAGTTTCATTCATTATTTCGTCTATATGTGGCATGGGAAAAGGGAACAAATCAGTTTGCTTGTTTATCTGTCTGTAGTCGGTGCATAGACGAAATGTTCCGTCCTCTTTTGGTGCAATTGTTATCGGCGAAGCATAAGGAGACGTAGAAGGACGTATGACGCCGGCATCAAGCATTTTCTGTAACTCTGCCTTCAGCCACAGCTTCTTTTCTCTGGACATGTTGTAAGCCTTCCGCTTCACTATGGCCGTATCTCTGAGCTCAAATGGTACTTCAAACTTAGTCGTCGCCTTGGGGTATCCGCCAACACAAAGTAACTCAGGATACATGCGAATGACGTCTTCTGCGGCAGTAGGCTTGCGGGGGGTGGTCTTCGGCAACAGCTGTAAAGGTAGCCGGCAGGCGGTCATCATGCGCGGTAACTTGTCCATCCCAATAGAGATTCAGACGCAATTCTTGCATAACGGGGCGGGACAAAAGAAGTTGATACACTTCACTCCGTGAAGGACCAGTGCTTTTACAGTCGTACTCTTGCCCTGACACGTAATGAAGATATCTGCCCATTCATCATAGAGTTGTTTCCTTCCATCATAACCGTACACGATGACGGGACAATCTTTCCTAATACTAAGCTGGGGAATCACGTCCTTGTTAATGACAGTGATTGATGCTCCACTGTCAACCAGAGCTTTCACCTCCTTCCCATTGACTTGTGCAGGCACATATATTAGCTTGGCGCGGTCCGTGAGATAAATCTTTTCACGTGTTTGGGATGAAATGTCCTCAGAACATCCTTTGATAAATTTCCTTTTCCTCGTCTGCCTCGTGTTTTTCGTAGACGGCTCGGGTTCGCTGAATGGGTCTGGCCATCCAGGTGCTGGAAACATTTCAGCGGTGGTCACTTCTCTCGCCGAAGACTGTCGCGGTTGAACGAGCAACAGCTTCATAATCTGCAGTAGCTCCTCTGGCGTGCGTGGTGTTCCAAGCTGAATATGGCGCTGCATGCATTCAGGAAGTCCCAATATTATGAGGCACACAAGTGACGAGTCGGAGAGTGCAGAGTCCGCTGCATGCAATAGCCTCCATTTCTCGAAAAAGTAGTTCGTAACCGGGCCAGAGAGGTACCTCAAGGCTATTGCACGGTCCCAACTTCGAAACTTGCTTTCACAGAATGTCGCAAGAAAGCTCTGCCTCCAATCCGCCCAAGGGTGTTCGGCCTTCTCTGTTACTCGGATGTCATGCCACGACTTCGCAACGCCTCCCAGGTAGAATCGCATGTGCATTATTTTGTCGCGATCGTGATGCCAAAAATTTTGATCGCACGCGTATTCGTAGAAGTCAAGCCAGGCCTGAGCACTCATTGATGAGGATCCATCGTAAATTTCTGGCTTAGTTACTTCCCTTGGTGGTTTCAGAGATCGGTCAAGGCCTGTCTGCATTATAAGCTCCAACAGATGTTGTTGCCGCTTGCTATTTTCTTCCTGCAACTTGAATATATCTCGAAAAATATCTTTGCCTTTTAACGCGTTCTCTATTTCAGCAATCTCCTCTTTTGCGAGTCCGGTTTCACGTGGTCTATCTTCAGTATGCAGCCGAGCAGTATGCGCGATGGCCGTTTTAAGTTCCTCGTGATTCATTTCTTTCTTCGAGAATGGGCGATATGTCGCCGAACAGTCAGAGCTCACGCGAACAGGTCGACTTTCCACCATAGATGCAACATGAAACGCTCACCGTCTTGACACGTCTTGCAGCGACGTCGATGCACATGGTCGTCGGAAAACCGGAACTGTTCAGACGCGTAGCACAGGATCCTGCAGTAGACTGCGCCAAATTGTAACGACACCGAGAAATCACAAATCCAATTCGGTCGCCATTACTGTTTATTCTCGTTCTTCTTCTTCTTCCCTCTCTAAGAACCGTCCTCTTGCGTCTTCTTTTCCATCTTGTTCCTTACAATAGATAGATAGATAGATAGATAGATAGATAGATAGATAGATAGATAGATACGCTCAACGTCGCCGAAGTTCACTAAGAAATGCTTCGCATTTAAAAAATTACACTATCTCCCGCTAAAGGGAACCATGTGTAGATACGCAGCAGCGGGCGCTAACGCTTACACTGGCGGCGGCGTTGACGCTGGCGCTCATCGCAGCGTTGCGCAGGAGAGAAAACTGGGGAGGCGCAAAGCACGCAGTGGTGGAGCGGTGTTTCCTACTGGAACATGCCAATCGCTGCTAATGGGCAATGAGAGACAGAAGACTCCGACTGGACACAAAGACCCGCAGTCCGCTTTTAGTTATCGCGCACGCTGCCAATTTTTACTGTTCAACAACGCACAGGAGAAATCTCCCACCGGCACCAACTTGTAGGTCAAAATCCAGTGCCATATATACGGGGTGGCCAGTGAACGGTTGTGCAGCGCAAGCAGTCGGTTTTTTCAACCAAGAAACTCGCTGGCACACGCTGCCTGCGTCGGCGTCGCGAGGTGAGAGAGCGGGGGGAGCGTAGGAGAGGAGAGAGAGGGGGGCGCACATGCGCAGTGGCAGTGTGGACGTCGCGGGCAGGGATGCCTAGAGGAGAGAGGGGCGAGCGTAGGAGAGGAGAGAGAGGAGGGACGCGCAGTGGGGGGAGTGGACGCCGCGGGCATGGATGCCTAGAGGAGAGAGGGGGGGAGCGTAGGAGGGGAGAGAGGAGGGAGGCGCATGCGCAGTGAGGGTGTGGTTGCCGTGGGGACGGATGCCTAGAGAAGAGAGAGGGGGGAGAGGAGGTTTTAGGGGCGAAGCTCCTTAAGCCGTGGGTCGTGCGTCCTCGATGTATGTAGTTGGTAGCCACCTCTCGTTTAGTTCTTGGAATGTCCGCTAGATGGCGGTACTTGTATATGATGATTATATTTAGGGGCGAAGCTCCTTACGGCATCACCTCGGCGGTCCTCGGTTGTCCATGCATTCTGAATAGCCAGTAGGCACTGGATTTTGACCTCCAAGGTAGTGCCTGTGTGAGATGTCTCCTGTGCGTGATTAAACAATAAAAAAATTCACAACGTGCATGTAAAATTCAAGTGAGCTGGGAGTCGCCATGACTCTCATCGACCCTTTAGTAGAAATGCGCCCGATCTCACGTCGTTGATGATGTACTGCGCAGAATTTGCGGAAGATTACCGGCTTACCGACGCACCTCCGAAGCTTCGCCCACTCATCATCATTCACTCCGTGGATATGGTGCCGTCATCTCCAGTTCTCGTCTCGTTTCCGAGAGGGCGCTGTCCTATAGACATGCGTACAATATGACGGTTGGGTGAAGGTACGCTACATGGCGTTGGCGGTGCAGCTGCTCTGTGATTGCGCGGACCGCCGTACGAGTGCGCTTGCCGGATCGTGCTGATTGGCGGACCATGGACGACGACCGGTCGTTGAAGTTTGAATAAAATTTCACACACACTATCGCTTTGATTACTGCTGGGCGAAACCACTGAAGATTTCACGGTGTAACCATGATTGCTTCAGTCACCATAACTCTCATCGACCATTTAGTATAAACGCGCCCGATCTCACGTCGGTGATGATGTACCGGGCAGAATTCACGGAAGATTCACGGTTTACCGATGAACCTCCGCAGCTTCGCCCACTCATCATCATTCACTCCGTGGATATGCTGTGTTTTTTTAGATGCGAAGCATGTTATGCTCGGGGCTCTGTCCATCCCTCCCGCGTCCCCCCGTCCCGCGTCCCGCGTCCGGCCACTGCCATAAAGTAGGGAAGCACCCATTATGCGAACCAGAAGCCTGTAGTAATATGAAGGCCTTCAACCCTAACACAGTCATCAGAGTCATGGCCGAGAGCACAGAGAGGCTGCTTAGCAATGGCTAGGCAGGTGGTGTCAGTCGCCGAGGTTGACCCCATTCCTTGAGTCATGGCCGAGAGCACAGAGGCTGCTTAGCAATGGCTAGGCAGGTGATGTCTGTCGCCCAAGTTGACCCCATTTCTTAATCTTGCTTGCATGTGTTTGGAGGGGGGCTTAGTCCGTCCCTCCTTCACGCGTCCCACACCACCACAGCGCATGCGCGCCCCCTCCTAAGCTCACTCCCTTTCTCTCCTCTGGTAATTGTCTACTCTACGGAGCGGCCCCCCGCGTCCCCTCCCCTGTGCTCTCCTACGCTCACCCCCTTCCTCTACTCTAGAAATCATCTACTCTACGGAGCGGCACATGCGCGTCCTCTCCCCCCTCTCTCCTCTAGGAATGCTCTACTCTACGGAGCGGCTCCGGCGTCCCACATCCCCACAGCGCATGCGCGTCCTCTCCCCCCTCTCTCCTCTTGGAATCATCTACTCCACAGAGCGGCTCACGCATCCCACACCTCCTCTAGGAATCGTCTACTCTACGGAGCGGCCCCCGCGTTCCACACCCCCCACAGCGCATGCGCATCCCCTCCCTGTGCTCTCCTACGCTCACTCCCTTCCTCTACTCTAGAAATCATCTACTCTACGGAGCGGCGCATGCGCGTCCTCTCCCCCCTCTCTCCTCTTGGAATCATCTACTCTACGGAGCGGCGCATGCGCGTCCTTTCCCCCCTCTCTCCTCTTGGAATCATCTACTCTACGGAGCGGCTCACGCATCCCACACCCCCACAGCGCATGCACGTCCCCTACCCCTCTCTCTGCTTATTCCGCTGCTTACAGCTGACAGCTGACAGTTGCTTACTCCGCTGGGGGCGCCACGGTAGTTCCGCGGTATGAAAATGACGGAGCGCGCGCGCCTCATTCTCTCCTGCGCAGCGCCACGATGAGCGCCCGGACAACTGCCGTGCAACGAGAGCGGCGACGTTCCTCGTCCTCAAGCTAATTAGGTATCTCCCCGCTGCTTCGCATCCACACATGGTTCGCTTTAGCGGGAGATGGGGATTTTTTTTATTTTTTAGAGGGTTTGCGCATGCGCAGTAAGGGTGGTCACGCCGCACACCACCACTGGATTAAGCTTCGCCATACGACGCTTCACATCTAAAAAATCACAGCATATCCACGAAGTGAATGATGGTGAGTGGGCGAAGCTCGGAGGGATCATTCGGGTAAACGTGAATCGCCCCGTACATTGCCCACTCGATCATGCGAAGACGTGACAACACGTGTCACGTCTTTGCATGATCCTGGGTGTTCGATCGTGAGCTGGGCACGAGCGGCGCCGACTTGTGTTCCGGGCGCTCCCAGCCTCAGCGACAACGCCAGTTCGCGTTCCACGACAGAGGAAGACGATGCCACCTACTCAGACGCCGAAGTCCACACCAGTGCTCGACGCAACGCCTCGCCTCCGCATGCATCGCCAAAGAACGCTGGTGTGAGTTGTGAAAGTCACGCGTCCTTGGCTATGGGTTGTGCCGCCGTGAGTACCGGAGCCGCCGCATGCTCCGCAGATACCGGCTCCCCTGGTTTTGCATGCGACTCACATAAGAGCACTGTGGAGCTGACTACCTCCTCCCTGGTGAAGTTCCCCTCACCGTTGATCACGATGGAGTCCACCTCCGGTGCTCGACTCCGAGTACCACGTCGGCCCGACGATCCGAATTATAACAGCGCCATCTATTCTCTTAATCATCAACTATACGAAAACCACTAACGCCATCTAATGATATTATTTCCAAGGACATATACACACAACGCCATCTAGTGAGCAATTTTTAAAACTAACTAGAAGTGGCTACTACAACATACCATTACAGAGGAGGGAACGACCCACACCCTAAGGAGCTTCGCCCCTAAAAAATACCAAAAGCTACCCGCAAGCGTGTGTGTATATACCTTATAAATGGGCGCAATTTGGGAAAACTAAGCCGCTGCTTTCTTTTTAGATGCGAAGCAGCTGTTTGACTAGCCTGTGTAACGCTGTCCTTCCCTCCGTGCGTCCGTACGAACGCGCCGCAACGCGCTCCCCTCGCCGCAGGTGTTGGAGCGGTGCCAAGTAGGTCACGCCGCAGCTGCGCGTTGACGTCACGCTCCCCCTCGCAGTGCGCGCTGACGTCACTCTCTCCCTCGCCTGCCGCGCGCTCGCCGCAGCGCCCGCAGCTGCCGCCTGACGCGCGCCTAACGTACGCGTTGAAACATGTCTGTACGTGTCACCTCTCTCTTTCCTGTGCAACGCCGCGATGAGTGCCAGCGTCAACGCCGCCGCCAGTGTAAACGTTAGCGCCCGCTGCTTCGCATCTACACATGGTTCCCTTTAGCGGGAGATGGTGTAATTTTTTTTGCTCGTTTCTTCTTCTTTTTTCTTTCTTTTTTTCGGAGAGGAGGTGTTCTACCGGGGAACAATTATGCATTGTGGCCGAGTTGGAACAAGACTGGACATGTAATGATCCATTTTCACAAGAAGGACATTGTTGGTTGTTTACCTTTCATTTGCGTGGCTCTAGATATGGGGCCTCAAACACGCGGCATGCGGCCCGCCGCTACCCTCGCACGGCTGTCTTCACGCCACATTTTTAAAATCTTTTCTGAATAGGTATGTTCTTGAGCTGCACTGTCTAGACACCTTGTCGTGAAACATAATCGTGAAGCAAGAACTAAATTTCAGAATAAGCGTTAGTCATTTTGGAGATCGGTATCGACTAGTTGTTGGAATCCTGGAACCAAAACTCCTTCAGAAATTACCTGTATGAGAAGGGATGTTTGAAACAGCAACATGGTCATGCGATTTGAGCAACCCCACCCACCCGGCTCCTAAATTTTTTACTGCCCCGGCCCTGGCGGTAATAAATTGCGTGACAGTGGCCCGCTGGCTGAAGTGAGCTTGAGAGCCCTGCCATAGATCGACACATGTTATGTGCGTGTGTAAGCACATAATTGAAAGTTGAACAAATTTGTACAGGTTCATATTCATCCAGACTGGGCTGTTGGACGGCACCAAAAAATTGTTACAAACAAGATTCTGCGTACCGATGCAGAAATGCAAAATACGCAAGTGGGTGTAACGTTGCGCCCAAAGGGCACGGCCACAAGAAGACACCACGTAATACACAGGGCGCAACCTTTGAAGAATTTATTTCGGAGCAGAGTGACCCATTTTATACTTGATGTACATAAATGCGCATGTCCCAAGAAACTACATCAAACACGTGCACAACCACTGCCAATTGCGATATATTATGCGCTTCTACAATCAAACGCATCATTTCATTTCTACTCTTGGCGATAATGATGTACTCTTCAAACATAACTTTACATCCACAATCTCTGCAATGAATGGTTAACCAACCACCTAACTAATTTTTAACGTTATTCGCGCGCTCGCACAGCTTATCGTTAATGCAACGACCTCTTTGCCCTACATAATAGCACTTGCAAGTTAAAGTAATGCGGTACACAATACCTTCATTGCATGCAACAAACTTTGTGCGATGTCGCTTACTGCAGAACTTCTTTTCTGAGCCTTCGCTATTGGTCTTTCTTGCGCAACGTTACACCCAATAATGGCAAATCAGCAGGGCCAAATAGCAACCTTTGTGAAAAATACGTCACAATTGCCGCAATAGAAGAGGTACAACGTGAATGTGTGATCCTCGGAACTACACAGTCTACCTGTTTTTGCTCGAAGCGACTTGATCAGTCTTCTTTGTTTATTTGCCCCACGACAGAATAATTTAGTGCCCTATAAAATAGTCGAATATGACTTGATTCAGTGGAAGTTCGAGAGAGTTTTCCGTGCTCCACGTTTGAGCGTAGAAACGTATTTCTCTTTCACTGAAATAGAAACACGTTTCAGTGAAAAAAAGCTTTGCACATTTCTTACTCGCACGTAAGAAGGCGATGCTTATCAAATGAAACTATGGGAAGCACATTAAACCAAACAGTAAAGAAAAAATTACAGCATATTCGCGGAGTGAATGATGATGCGTGGGCGAAGCTCCGGAGGTAGTACATCATCGAAGACGTGATGGTGGTTGGTTGCATGTGGTCAAACGATATGCATGTGAGACCATATCGCGATGCCATGTGTTGTATGGCATCGCGATCGTCATCGTCATCAGCGTCATCGTTATGACGCATAGTGGGTACATTCCATGGGGTATCGCGATGCCATGTGTTGTATGGCATCGCGATCGTCATCGTTGTCAGCGTCATCGTTATGACGGGGTACATTCCATGTACCCACTATGCGATCGCGATCGCATAGTGGGGATGACGATCGCTATCGCGATCGTCATCGTCATCAGCGTCATCGTTATGACGCATAGTGGGTACATTCCATGTACCCACTATGCGATCGCGATCGCATAGTGGGGATGACGATCGCTATCGCGATCGTCATCGTCATCAGCAGGTGGCTACGACATGCAAGGGACGCACGACCGACAGCCTAAGGAGCTTCGCCCCTAAAAAATTGACAGCAGCAAAACAACGCGTGACATGCTCGTAACCTTCGGGAGAGCTTAACGAAGTTAGTCATATGGGAAATAATAGTTTAGATATCACAGCAGTATGAAGTAGTGTTAGAT